>CM040184.1:85052953-85082953 GCA_022606455.1 Callitettix versicolor
TGTGTGTGTGTGTGTATGTTGTGTGTGTGTGTGTGTGTGTGTGTGTGTGTGTGTGTGTGTGTGTGTGTGTGTGTGTGTGTGTGTGTGTGTGTGTGTGTGTGTGTGTGTGTGTGTGTGTGTGTGTGTGTGTGTGTGTGTGTGTGTGTGTGTGTGTGTGCGCGCGTGTGTGTGTGTGTGTGAGCGCGCGCGTGTGTTATTACCACTTTTGTATTTACACTTTTGCCATATAGTCAAACTTTAACTTGCCATATAGTCAAAAAATCGATTACATAACTCTTAAAATTCAAACTCCTATAATGAGGATTTGTAAAGAACAATTCACTTTTCTCTGGTACAGTATTTGTTTAGTATTATTTGTTCACCAGATATACGATAATGTCCGTATAAAATTACCTATTATCTGTTATCCGAGTCACAGTTATTTCTAGCAGTGACAGAAAAACTGTAGCTCCAATAACAGTTTGTTATTTTAAGGCGAAAAGCACATCAAGGCTATTAACGCCTCCCTAAATGTAAGTGTGAGTGTTAAAGTCGTTAGTGTAAGTGTGTTAGACTCGGGTACCGCGAGGGACGTCTAAATCCTTTCAATAGGTGCAGCCAGTCTGCAACCCCCTGCGGGGTCTCCAATAACAGGAAAAGTGTTAGGATCTCCTGCCTATATCCTGTGTGTATTCCAATCCTGCGGTTACCCTAATATAATTTGCTTCATCTTCGCCCTACCTCAACCACCATTTTGTACCTGCTCCAAGCTGTGTGAACAGTTATTTAACTCCACATCTCCATCGTTGTTTCATAATTCATGAATATAACCTCGGCATATCATTCGTAATGGATGAAATCGACAGTGAGTAAATCACTTTTTATAACTCACAAAATTTGGCGTGTAATCACTAATGTCAAATTCCACATGAAATATTAAAGATTTTGTTTTTGTAAACACAAAAACATTCTTTGATTTTTTTCCTTTATCAAAGCAGAACAATCCAACTATTGACATAAGAACTGAAACTTGGACTCTAAACAAGAAAATTCTATACCGTCTACAAATACAGCAAATAGCGATGAAGATATTGAAACTACCATTGAGGAATGGACTGCGAACGAGGAAATTCGAAGGAGATCCAAGCAGATGAAGCAGAAACAATGACTGAACTGAAATGCCTCAGCTAAAGTCTCAGAGGAGAAATGGAACCATAGAGTAATAAAATGGAAATCCTGAACAGAGAAAAGAAGTGTAAGATCGTCCGAGGACATCGTAAGGCTGTCGAGGTAAAACTGGATGAACAAGGCTAAGAATTGGAGTAGACGGATATACTCGTACTTGAGCAGTTTAATGTTTAGATAAAAATGACACAAGACGATGATCCAAAACTCACCTAGTCATCAGAACGTCACCTTTCTTCAAAGTTCCCCGCAAGGGGATGCAGACTAGCTGCACCCATTGAGCGGATTTAGACACCCCTCGCGGTACCCGAGTCTAACACACATTTACACTTACAACACTACACTTACGACTTTAACACTTTACACTCACACTTACATTTAGGGAGGCGATAATAGCCTCAATGTGCTTTTCGCCTTAAAACAATTCTTCAAGTTCTCAGACAGTCCTCTAAAAGTAGCCTACTAAAAATATACTCCCATCCAACAAGATTTCAAACTCAAACTTCAGCGTCTTCGTTAAGAGCAGCAAGATTAAATTTTAATTAATTCCAAGTGGTCAGGGTCACCTGCTTCAACCGCTGATCGGGAAACTAAACTTTCGCATCCACCTAAGCCTTAATCCTGGTCTCTCCCGATAGGGATAGCCGGTTATTGGGGACCTCTAATCCCGTAAAGCGACCACAGGGGTTCAAAGGAAACATAATCCTCTCGGTTACGCTGCACGTCTTATTCACCGTCTAATAATTTACTTAGAGGTAACGAAGTCCCATTCAACTCCTTGCTTTGAGGCGGAACGAATTTCCAGAATTAAAAACCTTTCTAACCGTTATCCTTAGATCTAAAAAGTACTTTGTTCGTACGATACTGTGATAAAGGCTGCACCGTTAACGTGGTGATAGCAAATTCTCAAAAGTAATAATTATATTACGTAAAAAAACGAAAATCAAATTGTCAAGTCATTTTGGTTACAGAACAGCGACTTTGTTACCCGTGAAAAATCTTTAAAACAATCGTAATTTCTTACACGATTTCAAAAATCTGATTTTTCCAAAATAATCGGGCATAAAGTCTTAAAAATGCAATCCTGAACGCAGTCGTTTTCATTTTAGTGTTTTTGAAATTTAGAATTCCGCAATACCAGAAACTGACAACCAAGATCTAACCTTGACGATAACCGCAGAACTTCTAGTAGCGCTGCACAGTCATAAGGAAAATTAAACTTTGAAAATACGTTGGAGTAGAACTGTTGAATAGTCAGCTACAAGCGTATCGAACACTCAGAAAAGATTCGGGTCACGTGACGATTGAAAAGTGTGTTCTACAATTCAAATCATAGTGATGTTTTATTTTCTATCGGATCGTTGCTCCCACTGGAGCAGAGCCGAACTGGGGAAGAAAATTCCACTAGCCGAAATTTCTGACCCGGATGCGCGCGCAGCTCACTCGTCCCAACGGAAAACTCTGTCGGTTTCTTGTGTCTGAACGGAAACACCCGATCGGTTCTGATTTACATCTGCCAACACCTGATTTACTGAAGCACTGCAGGCTATTCAGGATATGTACTCAGTAAATCTTCTTAAGACATTTTGTGCTTCATCCACAGGCTTGAACTTCGAGGTGTGTCACTGTGGGATAGCTGGGAACACGAGTGGATATTGCGGCAAATGAAGCAACTCTGCTGCTGCCAAGCAAGAAATTTGTTACGTGTTCAGATTTTCTGTTATGTAAAGCACTAGCAGTGGGAAAATCAATGGGCAGTCAATGACAAAATGTGGGAAATTACAAATACTGTTCGTTTTTTTGGCGGTCGTCGTAGGGAAGAAGTTGTGGTTACCCCTCGTATTGGTCTTTTGGCACGTGGATTTCTGATTGAACGCGGAGGACCAACCGTATTGTGACTTCTGTGAATCGCACATTACAATTGAACATATTCTGCAAAACTGCAACGGCTTAAGGAACCTGCGCCAGCAGTGTGGATTAGGCAGTACTTCAAAGGAACTTTAAAAGATGATGCTTCGGTTATTAACTCTTAATACATTTTTTGCATCGCTTAAATATATTTTATATTTTTTTTCCTCGGGGACTATTTTCAGCCCTCACGTATGTTATTGTTTAAATAATGCAATAATTTGTTACGTTTTATTCAAAATAAATTTTAAGAAGTTTTACTAACTATAATTATTCCACAAACATCGGCGTTTTGAAATTTTAAAAAAATATCAATTTTGAACTGGATAATTTTATCATTGATAATCTCTTTCTGATCCTGTTTTGGGCGATGATAATCTTCCAGGTTTTTCGCCGACTGTACAGAAAGGAACAGAACGACGCGGACGGATCGGTCGGCGATGTTCCATTCCCCGTGTAGACACTTGTATCTGAATACACTTCACCGTTTCTTTACGTTCCGTTTGTGTCCCAGACATTGTTTTTTCTATTAACGTCCGGCTATTGTGCACACTTGGGGTAATGCAGACGATGGGATTATTTATAGCTTATTAAAATGCCAAGCCCTGACCGGGATTCGAACCCGGGTCCTCGGGGTGAAAGCCTAATACGCTATCAACTAGGCCACCGAGGCGGCTAGGTTATAACCAGTCCATGCGTTAACCGTTAGCGATAATATCAGTTTAAATAACAGTTATATTAACAATAGCAGTTATATTAACAAGCTTACAATAAAATATAACCTACAATTCAGTGTTGTTACTAAACTAAAACAAGTAACCGTTAACAAAAACCTTAAACGTTCTGTACGTTAAGCGGCAACACAGACACTCGAAGCGTGCACAGTCCACGCCAGCTGTGCTTTTGTTCTGTTCAGCGTTAATATTATAATTTTACATTGAGGAATGTTAATATAAACTGACATGACGCTCCATCATATGTTATATTTCTATTTTTATGCAAAATGTTAAATGCAACGGTATGGGGAATTGAATCCATTGTTGGCATCGAGACCGCAAAACTAACCTCATTTTAAAATATTAAATTACACGTCCATTATATTCATGCGGTGAAACTATGTTAACTAAACAGCTTTTCTTTGCAGATTTGCATATTTAAGGGAAACGTTTTGCGGGATGATGTGTTAAGATCGTATAAAACTGATTAAATATTTGACACTTTAAAACTTGAAACACTTTTTGTTGATTACTAACAGTTCACTACTTCAAACAAGCTATTCGCCAAACCTTTGACTTGGCTGATAAAAAAGAACCAATCATGCTTAGAGAAAACATGATATGTGATTTTTAGTTCAGTAAGAGAATTTTTTATTCGGAAATTTGGCACCACTTGCATATATAAAGCAATACACTATTTTTCGACAGTATGGAACAATTGTCGTTCTCTAATGCCTAACATGTAACTAAAAATAATGGTGTTTAACGTCCAACTATTATGCACACTTGGGCTAATGCAGACGATGGGATGATTTATAGCGTATGAAAATGCCAAGCCCTAGCCGGGAATCGAACCCAAGTCCTCGGGGTGAAAGCCCAGTACGCCATCAACTAGGCCACCGAGGCGGCGTAACTAGAAATAACCTAGATGTCTTAGTCATATGTTAAAATACTTAAGAACTAAAAAAAAAAAACACTAAAGGCCGATCCAAACTGTAAATAAAACTAATTTTCGTTTTTTTATACTTGTGTAGCGTTTTCGTTTCGCTTTCACATAAGTTTCAGGTTATGTTGTTAAAAACTATGCTAATTTGTCGTTTATATTTATTCGTAACGATCAGCTGATTTCATTGACCAACTTATAGGTTATAATAAGTTTCAGATTATCTTGTTAAAAACTAGCTATGTTAATTTGTAGTTTATATTACTTCGTAATGATCAGCTTATTTCATTGACCAACTTATAGGCTATAATAAGTTTCAGGTTATGTTGTTAAAAACTAGCTATGTTAATTTGTCGTTTATATTAATTCGTAACGATCAGCTTATTTCATTGACCAACTTATAGGCTATAATAAGTTTCAGATTATGTTGTTTAAAAACTAGCTATGTTAATTTGTCGTTTATATTAATTCGTAACGATCATCTGATTCCATTCACAAACTTATCAGGTTATGTTGTTAAAAACTAAGTATGTTAATTTGTCGTTTATATTAATTAGTAACGATCAGCTGATTTCATTGACCAACTTATTAGGCTATAATAAGTTTCAGGTTATGTTGTTAAAAACTAGCTATGTTAATTTGTCGTTTATATTAATTAGTAACGATCAACTGATTTCATTCACAAAATTATAAGCAATAATAAGTTTCAGGTTATGTTGTTAAAAACTAGCGATGTTAATTTGTCGTTTATATTAATTCGTAACGATCAGCTGATTTCATTGACCAACTTATAGGCTATAATAAGTTTCAGGTTATGTTGTTAAGAACTAACTATGTTAATTTGTCGTTTATATTAATTAGTAACGATCAGCTGATTTCATTGACCAACTTATAGGCTATAATAAGTTTCCAGGTTATGTTGTTAAAAACTAACTATGTTAATTTGTCGTTTATATTAATTCGTAACGATCAGCTGATTTCATTCACAAACTTATAAGCTATAATAAGTCTCAGGTTATGTTGTTAAAAACTAACTATGTTAATTTGTCGTTTATATTAATTAGTAACGATCAGCTGATTTCATTGACCAACTTATTAGGCTATAATAAGTTCCAGGTTATGTTGTTAAAAACTAACTATGTTAATTTGTCGTTTATATTAATTCGTAACGATCAGCTGATTTCATTCACAAACTTATAGGCTATAATAAGTTTCAGGTTATGTTGTTAAAAACTAACTATGTTAATTTGTCGTTTATATTAATTAGTAACGATCAGCTGATTTCATTGACCAACTTATTAGGCTATAATAAGTTTCAGGTTATGTTGTTAAAAACTAACTATGTTAATTTGTCGTTTATATTAATTAGTAACGATCAGCTGATTTCATTGACCAACTTATTAGGCTATAATAAGTTTCAGGTTATATTGTTAAAAACTAGCGATGTTAATTTGTCGTTTATATTAATTAGTAACGATCAGCTGATTTCATTCACAAACTTATAAGCTATAATAAGTTTCAGGTTATGTTGTTAAGAACTAACTATGTTAATTTGTCTTTTATATTAATTAGTAACGATCAACTGATTTCATTCACAAAATTATAAGCAATAATAAGTTTCAGGTTATGTTGTTAAAAACTAGCGATGTTAATTTGTCGTTTATATTAATTCGTAACGATCAGCTGATTTCATTGACCAACTTATAGGCTATAATAAGTTTCAGGTTATGTTGTTTAAAAACTAGCGATGTTAATTTGTCGTTTATATTAATTCGTAACGATCAGCTGATTTCATTGACCAACTTATAGGCTATAATAAGTTTCAGGTTATGTTGTTAAGAACTAACTATGTTAATTTGTCGTTTATATTAATTAGTAACGATCAGCTGATTTCATTGACCAACTTATAGGCTATAATAAGTTTCAGGTTATGTTGTTTAAAAACTAGCGATGTTAATTTGTCGTTTATATTAATTCGTAACTATCAGCTTATTTCATTGACCAACTTATAGGCTATAATAAGTTTCAGGTTATGTTGTTAAAAACTAGCTATGTTAATTTGTCATGTTTTCGAAAAAAATCGCAATTAAAATACAAAAGGAAGAGAAAACATGACAAATGACTTCTATTTTTGGTTCAATAACAGAAATTTTCTTTTTTTTCGTATACGGTATTACATTTTACATTTCTTAGACAGGTTTGCACCGTATAAGTAATTTCAACTAACCTCTAAATACAGCAAAACAGCACAACAGAATCCCACCTGAAACACAGAATACATCAGATTATTGTAATACCCTGTATAATACAAAGGACGATTACAGTAACATTGGTGGGGATTATTAATTCATAGCCCAGCATTAGTATGCGGACCGGCGGGATTAGAGTACAGTGTGCGCCGTATTTCATGTGGGAGATAAACACTTGCAACATCTGTTTGTATTCAATATTTATGCCGTGCAAAAATAAAACAATGCACAAGCTTCATAAAGTTCGACGCAAGGAACGTAACGTTTACGTCAAGCGGTCAACAGCTGTTACGCTAAGATAAAACAGGGCATTAGTTACACGGTTAGAAATGTTTGCCTAACATTTATATTATCGCTTAAGCGTGTCTATCTGACGTGATGGAAGCTGAATTTCCAAAAAATATAATCAAAATATTTTACGCTGTTTCGAAAATCTGATTTCACCGTCACAAATTGAGTTGAAATATGCACAAAATCGATATTTGCGACTAGTTTTTAGTTGAATCGGACCGAAATTGCGAACGGCTAAAAATTAGTCGCAAATATCGATTTTGTGCATATTTCAACTCAGTTTGTGACGGTGAAATCAGATTTTCGAAACAGCGTAAAATTTTTTGATTATATTTGTACGTGAGAACACGTCGAAAAAATGAACTAGACAATTTTCAGCCGAATTTGAAAATTTTAAAATGCCAAAACAGATTTTGACGCTACTAAGGTGAACTCATAGTGTTTCAAAACGGTGTGATAAAAAACATGTTCTGTTCGCTTAACTCAGAAATAGCCGCCATTTTGAAACTTTTGAACGGATTTCGCAGTGTAACTGGTTTGCGGAAAATCTGACCAAAATTACGAAGTTTTAAAAATTTTGCGTTTTGCCACAGCTCTTATAATCGCGGTACGCAGCTGTCTCGCTGACGTGATAGAAGCGAATTTCGAAAAATGGACCTATTTTTCTTTACTTTATCCTTCCCGAAACTTTTATTCCCCTATCGCAATCATCACGGAAATCTGCATATATTAACGTTTTAAACTTTCAAATTGCATTGAAAATACTAAAACGAACCCCGAACGCCGTCAAAATGAATTTCTTAAGTTGAAACGATCTATGTAGATTTTAACGCTGATTACGATGGTGGAACAAAAATTCAAAAAAAAAAAAAACATTTCAGTCAAAAAAGTTATGAATTTTTAAAGATTAAATGGCCGCCATTTTGAAACTGTCGAACACATATCCAAGCTATTACCGTAATCGATTTTCGCGTCACTTTTGAATCAAATCGGATTAAAATTTCGAACGAGAGAGCGCTAAAACAGACAAATTCACAAACAAAATTTTATGGAGCACAGGATCGGTGCTCATTTCAAGATCCCGTGTCTGGGTCGTACCCCATGGATAGCTCATTTTTCCAGTGGAAATGCGCCGTAACATATGTGTTCTAATCAGTATAACATATCACTACATTCTTACACCTGCCCGGATAGGAGACACTGGACGGTGATTACTGGATGCATATTTATCATGCGCCGCTCCGTACACGCAGCTACTAATTGTCACATTACATCTGTGTAGATTTATCTCGAGCCATCGACACATGACATGTCAGCATTGATGCATCGAACAGTGGCCGATCGTAAATCTAGCAGTCTATTTTACAACAGAATATCGTTTATCGTCGCTACTGTATCCCATGCGGACCTCCTCACCACCTCAACACTACGTACATCCCCACCTCAAGTCACCTATATCACCACTATATTGCTTCTTTTTGGCGTATTTCCATTGTAAAATGAGCAAATGGAACATTCGTCATGGTAATATCAGAACCGGTAACTTGAAATGAGCGCCGATTCTGACCTATAGATCATTTTTAGAGAGGACGTTAAAATTTATATTTAGTTCGCGCGCACGTATCTCTCTCTCTCCCCCTTTCTCTCCCTCTCTCTCTCTGTGTCTGTGTGTGTGTGTGTGTGTGTGTGTGTGTGTGTGTGTGTGTGTGTGTGTGTGTGTGTGTGTGTGTGTGTGTGTGTGTGTGTGTTGTCCCCTTTTTGTAAGCTTCTGTATGTCTCTCTATCTCTCTCTCTGTCCTCTCTGTGTATCTCTCTTTGTATGTGTCTCTTTGGATTTCTCTCTCCCTTTCTCTTCCCCCTCTCTCTCTCTCTGTGTGTGTGTGTGTGTGTGTGTGTGTGTGTGTGTGTGTTTCTGTATGTCCCTCTCTGTGTGTGTGTGTGTGTGTGTGTGTGTGTGTGTGTCCCCTTTTGTAAGCCTCTGTATGTCTCTTTATCTCTCTCTGTCCTCTCTGTGTGTCTCTCTTTGTATGTCTTTCTTTGTATTTCTCTCTCTCTCTCTCTCTCTCTCTCTCTCTCTCTCTCTCTCTCTCTCTCTCTCTCTCTCTCTCTCTCTCTCTCTCTCTCTCTCTCTCTCTCTCTCTCTCTCTCTCTCTCTCTCTCTCTCTCTCTCTCTCTCTCTCTCTCTCTCTCTCTCTCTCTCTCTCTCTCTCTCTCTCTCTCTCTCTCTCTCTCTCTCTCTCTCTCTCTCTCTCTCTCTCTCTCTCTCTCTCTCTCTCTCTCTCTCTCTCTCTCTCTCTCTCTCTCTCTCTCTCTCTCTCTCTCTCTCTCTCTCTCTCTCTCTCTCTCTCTCTCTCTCTCTCTCTCTCTCTCTCTCTCTCTCTCTCTCTCTCTCTCTCTCTCTCTCTCTCTCTCTCTCTCTCTCTCTCTCTCTCTCTCTCTCTCTCTCTCTCTCTCTCTCTCTCTCTCTCTCTCTCTCTCTCTCTCTCTCTCTCTCTCTCTCTCTCTCTCTCTCTCTCTCTCTCTCTCTCTCTCTCTCTCTCTCTCTCTCTCTCTCTCTCTCTCTCTCTCTCTCTCTCTCTCTCTCTCTCTCTCTCTCTCTCTCTCTCTCTCTCTCTCTCTCTCTCTCTCTCTCTCTCTCTCTCTCTCTCTCTCTCTCTCTCTCTCTCTCTCTCTCTCTCTCTCTCTCTCTCTCTCTCTCTCTCTCTCTCTCTCTCTCTCTCTCTCTCTCTCTCTCTCTCTCTCTCTCTCTCTCTCTCTCTCTCTCTCTCTCTCTCTCTCTCTCTCTCTCTCTCTCTCTCTCTCTCTCTCTCTCTCTCTCTCTCTCTCTCTCTCTCTCTCTCTCTCTCTCTCTCTCTCTCTCTCTCTCTCTCTCTCTCTCTCTCTCTCTCTCTCTCTCTCTCTCTCTCTCTCTCTCTCTCTCTCTCTCTCTCTCTCTCTCTCTCTCTCTCTCTCTCTCTCTCTCTCTCTCTCTCTCTCTCTCTCTCTCTCTCTCTCTCTCTCTCTCTCTCTCTCTCTCTCTCTCTCTCTCTCTCTCTCTCTCTCTCTCTCTCTCTCTCTCTCTCTCTCTCTCTCTCTCTCTCTCTCTCTCTCTCTCTCTCTCTCTCTCTCTCTCTCTCTCTCTCTCTCTCTCTCTCTCGGTTACTTTAGGTTATCAAGACTAACTTAACCTAACTAAACTAACATTATATGAGTGGAAATAAAGTTTTTCATGTTTTCTTGTGTTTAAGACTTTTCAAACATGTAAATTTGTTCTTAGGAAGAAAAATTAAATATATATTAATATGAAAAAAGTGGCTTACGACTGCCAAATAATAATCAGTTAAAAAACTTATGCTTAGGTAAAAAGTTGTTAGTTAAATATGGTAATAAGTTAGTATGTTGATTTTTTTTATATAAAAGTTTTTTTTTCTCGGTGTGTGTGTGTGTGTGTGTGTGTGTGTGTGTGTTTACGCGCGTGCGCATGTGTGTAATACGCTCACGTTCGCAATTTCAGTCCGATTTGTTTCAACGTAGCACAAAGATCGATTTTTGTAAAAGCTTAGACAAGTTCGTTAACCAGCAAAATTCGTTCAACAGTTACAAAATGATGATAATTTCAATTCCTATAAAAATCAGAACTTTTTATCTTGTATTTAAAAAAATAGTTTTCCACAATATGAATCAACGTTAAAACCTGTCTAAATTATTATTTTAAATTTTCATTAAAATGACATTAATAAAACTAGTTTTTCTAAAATCATGACTCATTTTCATTATAATTTGTTAAGGTAATATGTTGTAGTTAACGAAAATGTGTATGCTCATCATGATGAAATCAGATTTACAGAATGATCGTAAATAGAAATTCGCTTCCATCACGTCAGCCTGGCAGCCGCTGTGCTCTCGGAAAGTAAATCTCTTCAAGCGGTTATTACCTTTACTTCTGCGACAAATATTCAACATTTTTTAACTTTACGTGAGCTGTCATTGGACGTAAGCGTCAAATTGTCAGCACGACTATCTTCCTCTGTCAGCGGAACATCAGTCACAACACGTCCTGTGTACGCTTGAAGTAAAAATCCCGCAGACATCCACCGAAGACCGGTTCTGTTGATCCAGGTGCTGCCAAAAACGACAATCAAATTTACCGTAGCAGATTTTTAAACCTGACCATAACTTTCTCCATCAAATTTACGGAGAAAGTGAACCTTGACCGATTGAAGATAAGGAACAGGCTACGTAACTAAGTTATAAATTGTTGCTCCGGAAACCGCCCAGTGCGAGCCGGGACATCGATTAGTCGAAAACCTGCGGGCGCGACTGCGAATGAATCGAAACCTTAAGGAAAATAATAGTATGTCTTCAGTGAAGGAAAAATTAATTCCTTTTAATACAGAGTATAAAGTGAAAAGGAAAAAGGCAGTTTCACAAATGTCTCTCATAATCCACGGACTGTGTCTGTCAGGTTGGCAACACTTTTTCTCACTAAATGCAACAAAGCGTAGAAAGCATTGTAAATGGTCGAAAACATTCATTTAAAAAAAAAGTGTATTCAATGGCATTTCCGTTGGAAGATAAACTACTGGAACTACCATCATGGTGAGACCCAGACCCACCTTGCGCGTTTGAGGCACACGCGATAACCACTACACTACGGAAACAACGAAGAAGTTGGACCGATTTAACTATACGAAATGAATCGTTAATTTAATTTTAGTAGTTATATTAAAAGATCACTTGTTTTACATTAATTCGTACAGATCAGCTGATTTTATTAAACAGCTGATGATGATTTTGATTTCAGTAACAGAAATGTTTTAGAAATTTTTTTACGCAATATGTTTTCTCACTAAATGCAACAAAGCGTAGAAAGCATTGTAAATGGTCGAAAACATTCATTTAAAAAAAAAGTGTATTCAATGGCATTTCCGTTGGAAGATAAACTACTGGAACTACCATTATGGTGAGACCCAGACCCACCTTGCGCGTTTGAGGCACACGCGATAACCACTACACTACGGAAACAACGAAGAAGTTGGACCGATTTAACTATACGAAATGAATCGTTAATTTAATTTTAGTAGTTATATTAAAAGATCACTTGTTTTACATTAATTCGTACAGATCAGCTGATTTTATTAAACAGCTGATGATGATTTTGATTTCAGTAACAGAAATGTTTTAGAAATTTTTTTACGCAGTATGTTTTCTCACTAAATGCAACAAAGCGTAGAAAGCATTGTAAATGGTCGAAAACATTCATTTAAAAAAAAAGTGTGTTCAATGGTTATTTCCGTTGGAAGATAAACTACTGGAACAACCATCATGGTGAGACCCAGACCCACCTTGCGCGTTTGAGGCACACGCGATAACCACTACACTACGGAAACGACGAAGAAGTTCGACCGATTTAACTATACGAAATGAATCGTTAATTTAATTTTAGTAGTTATATTAAAGGATCACTTGTTTTATATTAATTCGTACAGATCAGCTGATTTTATTAAACAGCTGATGATGATTTTGATTTCAGTAACTGAAATGTTTTAGAAATTTTTTTACGCAGTATGTTTTCTCACTAAATGCAACAAAGCGTAGAAAGCATTGTAAATGGTCGAAAACATTCATTTAAAAAAAAAGTGTGTTCAATGGTTATTTCCGTTGGAAGATAAACTACTGGAACTACCATCATGGTGAGACCCAGACCCACCTTGCGCGTTTGAGGCACACGCGATAACCACTACACTACGGAAACGACGAAGAAGTTCGACCGATTTAACTATACGAAATGAATCGTTAATTTAATTTTAGTAGTTATATTAAAAGATCACTTGTTTTACATTAATTCGTACAGATCAGCTGATTTTATTAAACAGCTGATGATGATTTTTATTTCAGTAACAGAAATGTTTTAGAAATTTTTTTACGCAGTATGTTTTCTCACTAAATGCAACAAAGCGTAGAAAGCATTGTAAATGGTCGAAAACATTCATTTAAAAAAAAAGTGTATTCAATGGCATTTCCGTTGGAAGATAAACTACTGGAACTACCATCATGGTGAGACCCAGACCCACCTTGCGCGTTTGAGGCACACGCGATAACCACTACACTACGGAAACGACGAAGAAGTTCGACCGATTTAACTATACGAAATGAATCGTTAATTTAATTTTAGTAGTTATATTAAAGGATCACTTGTTTTATATTAATTCGTACAGATCAGCTGATTTTATTAAACAGCTGATGATGATTTTTATTTCAGTAACAGAAATGTTTTAGAAATTTTTTTACGCAGTATGTTCAAGCAAATAATCTGATCAACACCACTTGCGAAATGCAGTTCTTTTATTCGTTGACCTTCAGCAGGGTAAAACTCTGACCACAGTAACCACTGTTAATTAGAACCGTTTCACAAATTGAATTTTCTCTCATTACGTTTTCTCACCGTTACTTTGTGAAACACCGATTGCAACGCACAATTGTGACCCAATAACTTTCACAAAACTAGATCCAGTTACACCGCACCGTCCCGACTGTGTCTCGTTTTACACGTTTTAACGTAACGCATTATTTCGTTTGTTAATGCTCGCGCGCACGCACGCGCTAGCAGCTAGAACATGCGAGCAGATATTAATGCGAGTCAGTTTTGATTTACCTTTCTAGTTTTGCCCCCACGGTTATCTTCAATTTACAACCCTGCAGATATGAGGGTCTCTTCTTTTCTTTCAGGAAACATAAATCACAATTACAGCGCCCGTTGCTGGCAAGGTCCTTTGCTAAGGGCCGCGTTTAGACCACGTGCTCGGTTTGGTACTCAAGCAATAACTGTTATTTGCAAACTTCTATTGAATAAGCTATTGTAGCTACTGTCATTGTGGTAATACAAAGGTCGGGAATTTGAGAAAAGTGTCTATCTTCAGCAATAGATCGCTTTTTGAGGGATCGTTAGAAATTTAATTCTTCACGTTATAATATAAAGCAATGAGAAATTATAATGGTAATGAGAAGCATCAGCAGGATAACACAGGGAATATACATCACACAAATCTGCAGAGACCTCAGTGAAATAGGACTGAAAATGGATGATGCAACAGACAAATTTAAATAACACGCATTCTTAAGACTATTAAATTTAAAGTGGATAAACCGAAGGGACACAAGAAGATGGTGATCACAGATGCCGTCAGGAAGCAACGATCTGATCGAATGAGGGATTATTGGAGAAAAAAATTACAGCCCAATGTTAGGAAGAACTGAAATTTAGACTAAAGTGGTCCCATGAGGCCAAAAAATAAAAAAAAATATATAAAGCAATGGTCACGTGAGATTTTTCGCACTTAATAGGAAAAAGAAACGAATAATACTACACAATGTGGACGCCTGTTAAAATAGACGCCCCTCTTCTTCTCTATACATGCCCTCTATAAGTCTGCCTATGTTTTCAGCATGTTTCGCCTCTGAAATGCGCCTCCAAGTTCGTAAGTTCGACACGCAGTTACTGCCGTTAACTTTACCCATTTCGTTAACACATATACTTTACCCTAATTAGTTTAACTGTTGCAAATTATGACCGTTAGTAAAGCTAGTACTGTCATTCTATTTATGGTATTCATGTATGAGATTATGTTTGTTAGTGTCAACTTATTATTCACTCGATTATTATTCACTGAAATTAACGGCTATATATTAACTAAGCCGAATTAATCACAGTGATCAAATAAGCCTAATACAGCAGTTTATAGTAATAATTTGAACAAGTAGGCCGTGCTACTTTTCGCAGTTAACGGGGAAAAGAAACGAATATTATACAGTAACGTGCAGCAAGAATTTGAACAGTGTTATAGAACCACAAATAATATCATTGGCTGGTTACACAAATCTTTCATTCAGTACTTGTATTTTATGATTACTGTACATATATGCCTAAATAAAATAGTTGCAAAACCATGATTCCTAATATTTTTTGTCAATATGAACTTCTGTTAAAATAGACTTTATAGTTATATTTAATACCTGTATGATCTGTTAATAAAACAATGTCATTCATTATATTTAGGTTATTTTATACAATATGCCTTACTTTGTTCTACTTTCGTATTTAAAACTATAACCTATAAAATTAATGACTGTATTCTAACACTGTACCTTACTGAAATATTTACAAATGAAACTATAACGGATTTTACATTAGATACATACATTAGGCTACAATATTTTACTGTTTACTAAAAGCAGAATCTTTTATTTAATAACATTTACGCATTAGAACTGATTTGGATTGTCTTACCGATTCTACTTTCAAAACTTTTTCGGTCAATAATAATTTTTTTTAGCAATCAGCTGTTTTGGTACACACACAATTATTTGTCACGTATGACTGCAATGTGCTGAACTCTCACGGGGACACTTTAAGCTGTTCCTGGAATTTCGCTGGATTGTCTTACCGATTCAACTTTCAAAACTGTTTCGGTCAATAATAATTTTTTTAGCAATCAGCTGTTTTGGTACACACACAGTTATTTCTGTCACCTATGATTGCACTGTGCTGCCCTCTCACGGGGACACTTTAAGCTGTTCCTGGAATTTCGCTGGATTGTCTTATCGATTCTACTTTCAAAACTGTTTCGGTCAATAATAATTTTTTTTAGCAATCAGCTGTTTTGGTACACACACAGTTATTTGCAATGTGCTGCACTCTCACGGGGACACTTTAAGCCGTTCCTGGAATTTCGCTGGATTGTCTTACCGATTCAACTTTCAAAACTGTTTTGGTCAATAATAATTTTTTTTAGCAATCAGCTGTTTTGGTACACACACAGTTATTTCTGTCACCTGGATGCTGCACTCTCACGGGGACACTTTAAGCTGTTCCTGGAATTTCGCTGGATTGTCTTACCGTTTCTACTTTCAAAACTGTTTCGGTCAATAATAATTTTTTTTAGCAATCAGCTGTTTTGGTACACACACAATTATTTCTGTCACCTATGCTTGCAGAATTTAACGTTTTCATGTCCGACGATTTTTATTTCACCACCATAATCAGTATTAATGTCCACATAAATTTTTCTTCACGGAATTTGATAATGAAAATGCAGATTTTAACATGTAATACAATGGTGAAATCTGATTTTTTAAAAAAATGTACTGTACAACAGTACTTTTTTAAAATCGATATTGGAATGACCTAGGCCTATATTTCGAAACAGTTGAACTGATATTTCTAGGTAATGAACTTGTCCAAATTTGTTTTTCCTGGCGCGCTTTCATAAAATGACAGAAATCGCGAAATCTGGATTGCTAAAACACGTAAATACAATTGCTTAACAACCCTTCAAAAAGTGATCTGCGAATGAAGATCGGCGCCAGTTGGAGTTGCAAGATCTAGGTATTAAATTCAAACAGAAATTTGCCAAATGCTACTTTGGATGAAACATTTCTTACATGTACAAACACGCACGCACAGTTCTGCCAAGAACATAATCTGAAAAGTCAGAAGGGAACAAATTAACTTCAAAGTTTAACCGAGATATAAATTCAGAATTCGCACCCAACTCCGACAAAAGTATCAAGAAACCGAACCGGGCACTTAGTTAACTACTGCGATTATGCGTGCGCGCGTTTTATCATAATCAAAACGACCGCACGCAACGGGGCCGCCGCGCGACGTAATGGAGACATTTCCACCACGCACGAGCCTAAGGGCGGAGACGAGGGGGCCGATAGCATAACTAAAACTTCTCACTTTTCTGTACAAAAGCGTAGTATTTTATCATTTGAAATATTTAACCTATACATGCGACGATGTTTGAAGTAAATTTATACCCAGCGCGGTCTCTCGTCTTTACCCCTCCCATTTCCACCCCCTATTCAATGGAATTGATGGAAATGCAATATGTCCGCCGAACACGCGAGTACAAATCAACCCTAATCGGAGTTTTATTTATTTAATGCTCCTGACTTGTTGATAACGCAAAAACGTCGGGTAAATTTCAAAAGCAATAACTTTCTCACTTGTCTTTTGTTCACGGTGGCTTCTCAGGATCGAAACAAAATTACTTCATGGAATGTTTACAGTTTTGCTCGTCACTTCGTCAAAAGTTGATCGCACTCTTTTAGACGCCATTTTTATGCAAGAAAGTAGGGTTCTTTTTCATAATTTATCGGTAAAAAACAATTGTTGTGCAATAAACCGAAACTTTGACTGCTGCCAAGTTCAGCCATCTATCAGGCTGTTAGATAATATTAGAAAGACGAGACTGGCTTTTTATGGACACCTAATAAGGCTACCAGAAGAAATACTGACGAAGAAACTCCTAAATTACCAACTCAAGATGAAAGTAAAGAGCGAGTGGCTTAAGGAAGTGGAACAGGACCTAAAAGAATTAGGGATAACGGAGGAACGTCTGAAAGAAGGAAGGGAAAAACCAACCCTTAGAGATAAAAACACTAGATTAAAATTTAAAGAAAGAACAAAAAGAGTTTACTCGGAGGAAGTTAGACTGCAGAGATCTCTAAGACTGAAAAAGTATTGGGAGAATCTCAACAACCTAAAAGAACCAAAGTTGAAAGCCCAAAAAAAAACCAAAATTGACTAAATGTGCTCCATTGAGGGCTTAAAAAAACACCCAAAACGTTAAATGCCAGAGGGACTCTGCCTGTTAATATTTACATTTAAACGTATTAAGCCTCTAAAATATAATCGACAAAAATGACGATAAAATAAAACACATTTATCACAATTTCGGTGATCACCAAAAACCGTACATATTAAAACTTTTATTGAATTCAATGACTTATTACTTATATTCATCGTCAACAATGGCGATAAGCAAAACCTCAACTGAAACAGCTGTGGTGCTAAATCAGCTGTTTCGATTAACATTGCCTGAATTTTTCCGTGTCAAGCTACATTTCATGTTTTTAGCGAATGGTAAGACCCCAGACGCGTGACCTTGTAATGAGCGCCAGACCCTATTTCTGGGCACTTGAAAATTTATATATATATATATATATATATATATATATATATATATATATATTATATATTATTTGCATAGACCCTGTTGGATCACGCAAAGCACTCCGACTCATGTCTTGTTCCTTCTAATCCTCCACACCTCCCTCATCCTGTCCCCATGGATCCTCTTCCGCTCCTCCGTCCATTTTACCCCTGCTCTCTTTGGGATTTCATTCTCTGGGATATTCCAACCGAGCATCTTTCTCCTGTATGCGCGCCTGTCTTCAACATCTGTTGAGTCTATTCCTGCGTCATGTAGGTCTTTTCTGACTTGTGCGATCCACGACGTTGTTGATTTGACACCTTGTATATACTTAAGGATTCTGTTGGCAAGTCTCGTTGTTGGGAGTCTACTGATGTGTCCATAGAACCGAAGCCTCCTTCTTCTGATATCAATATATATATATAACGCTAATTTATGCAGATTTAATCGGTGATTACAATGGCGCAATCAGGTTTTCAAAAAAATTAAAAATTTGGAATTACCGCCATTTTGAAACTGTTAAACAGATAACAGCCACTCAAATATCTAACTGTAAAATAGAAATGAAATACAAATGCTTTTCTATTTTTGCTTTCAGAACATCAACACATACATATATGAATGAAAGTATGAATTTCTAGGGTCACTATTCCACCGAGAATTTAGATCTACTGTCCACCTCGCCACAGCCCTGAGTTGTCCAGTTACGAAGCTTTACCAGTCCTAGTCTGTTCATAAAATCTTGGATTTTGACAGGATTCAAAATAGTGATTATACTATTTCCGGTAATTGGTGACTTCCCAGTTGATCGTTACTCAATAATGTTTGACGTGCTTGCGGATGTTAATTCTCTTAAAATTCTTCTTTCTATTGACCATTATCAGGGAGGATGTGCTCCGTTGTGTTGTGTCTTGGACATTCTATTTTAAATTCTTACAGCCTCCTCGGTGGCCTAGTTGATAGCGTACTGGGCTTTCACCCCGAGGACCCGGGTTCGATTCCCGACCAAGGCTTGGCATTTTCATACGCTATAAATCATCCCATCGTCTGTATCCCAAGTGTGCACAATAGTCGGACGTTAAACAAAAAAAAAAAATAAATAAATGCTTACTAATGGAAACAACAGTAAGTATAGGAACCATACAGAACCCGAATATACCAATATACAAATCAACAAAAATATACGATACTTAATTTCGTTTTTGTAATCAAAATGGTTCCTTGACGTGCTATTGAACCAAATTTTATTCTACTTAAAGTAATCTACATAAACCTGTTTTCAAAAACACAAACTTTGGTAGTTTCGAGTAAGCGTGGACATCTACTTACATCAATATTCTTTCCCACATCCCCACAATAACGGTAACAATAAAATCAAACACAAAAGGAACTCCGACCCACCCTGTATACAATTAGCATAGCATTAATGTGAAATTGACTCGTCCTCACGGTCGACAGAACCACAAGCGGGCCGCAGACGTTGCGTGCGACCCGACGGAGCGTGTAGCTCGCGATTAGACGAGGCACCCGCGTCTTGACCTTACATTCCGATAATTAAACACGACACGTTGCAACCAGTCCGCTGCGCAAATACGATCCGACACGCCGCCGACCTGCCCGATCCGAGTGGACTTTGGGCAACCGAAATCCCGGATAACGGAAATCTCGGGTTGCCGGTATGTAGTAATAGTTAACCGAGTCTGTTTGTTAGTCGCAGCGTGGTTCCTGGGGGAAGGTTCCTTTGTGAATTGCAAATTTCACCGCAATACTCGTTGTATAAGTTACATGTTAAAGAATTATAAATACTAAACATAAATGGATTTGAATTGCCTTGTTACAAAATTGCACTTTGAAAATGAGCTATTGGAGCGGTCATCATGTTAAAAACTTTACCAGGACATTAAAGTGAGCGCTGATTCTGTACTACACATACATTTTCTAAGGTTTTATATATATATATATATATATATATATATATATATATATATATATATATATGTGTTTCTTTGTGCACATAGGTGTGTGTGTGTGTGTGTGTGTGTGTGAGTGTGTGTGAGAGTGTGTGAGAGAGTGAGTGTGTGTGTGTGTGTGTGTGTGAGTGTGAGAGAGAGAGAGAGAGAGAGAGAGAGAGATTTTGAAAGATTTATACGTTATCATTTTGTTCCGTTATTCAAAATATTGTATTTACTTGTGTGTCTATATCTTGACCCGTGTGTGTGTGTGTGTGTGTGTGTGAGAGAGAGAGAGAGAGAGAGAGAGAGAAGAATTCAAAATATTGTATTTACTTGTGTGATCTTCTGACTCGTGTGTGTGTGTTGTGTGTGTGAAGATTTATAGAGAGTTATCATTTTGTTCCCTTATTCAGAAGATATTATATTTACTTGTGTGTCTACATCTTTACTCTGTGTGTACATGTGTGTGTGTGTGTGTGTGTGTGTGTGTGTGTGTGTGTGTGTGTGTGTGTGTGTGTGTGTGTGTGTGTGTGTGTGTGTGTGTGTGTGTGTGTGAGTGAGAGAGAGAGAGAGAGAGAGATTTTGAAAGATTTATACGTTATCATTTTGTTCCCTTATTCAAAATATTGTATTTACTTGTGTGTCTACATCTTCTTGACTCGTGTGTGTGTGTGTGTGTGTGTGTGTGTGTGTGTGTGTGTGTGTGTGTGTGTGTGTGTGTGTGTGTGTGAGAGAGAGAGAGAGAGAGAGAGATTTTGAAAGATTTATACGTTATCATTTTGTTCCCTTATTCAAAATCTTCTTGATTTACTGTGTGTGTGTGTCTTGTGTCGTGTGTGTGTGTGTGTGTGTGTGTGTGTGTGTGTGTGTGTGTGAGAGAGAGAGAGAGAGAGAGAGAGAGATTCAAAATTTGTATTTACTTGTGTGTCTATCATTTTGTTCCCTTGTGTGTTCAAAATATTGTATTTACTTGTGTGTCTACATCTTATCATTTTGACTCAAAATATGTGTGTGTGTGTGTGTGTGTGTGTGTGTGTGTGTGTGTGTGTGTGTGTGTGTGTGTGTGTGTGTGTGAGAGAGAGAGAGAGAGAGAGAGAGATTTATATTGTTATCATTTTGTACGTTATCATTTGTTCCCTTATTCAAAATATTGTATTTACTTGTGTGTCTACATCTTGTGTGTGTGTGTGTGTGTGTGTGTGTGTGTGTGTGTGTGTGTGTGTGTGTGTGTGTGTGAGAGAGAGAGAGAGAGAGAGAGAGAGATTTATACGTTATCATTTTGTTCCCTTATTCAAAATATTGTATTTACTTGTGTGTCTACATCTTCTTGACTCGTGTGTGTGTGTGTGTGTGTGTGTGTGTGTGTGTGTGTGTGTGTGTGTGTGTGTGTGTGTGTGTGTGAGAGAGAGAGAGAGAGATTTTGAAAGATTTATACGTTATCATTTTGTTCCCTTATTCAAAAATTTGTATTTACTTGTGTGTCTACATCCTGACGTGTGTGTGTGTGTGTGTGTGTGTGTGTGCGCGTGTGAAATTTATCCAAAAAATTGCCTACACTGGGTGTCTGTACGTTTTGACTGTGTGTTTGGATTAGCACTTCTGATATTGTTCCAAATTTCGGTCCGAGTCGATTCAAACTTGGCAAAAACAGACTTTTGTAATTGGTTGTGCAATTTACGGTGTCCGTTAAAAGGTTCCTTGTCCTGCTGTTGACACAAATTTGATCTTACTTGAAGTAATGTTTTCCAATGAAACAAATCTGTTCCGAAACACACCAACGTCGGTACATTTCGAGTTAGCGTGGACATTCACCGATATCAGCGGAATCCGTTAGTTAATCAGCGAAATCCGTCGAACCCTTTCGAAACGCTGGTAATTTCAAATCTTCAGAAAACCATCCCCTTTTACTTTTACGCCTTTTTTGAAAAACGCATTTCACCTTCGCAAAATCAGCGTAAATCAGCAACTGTAACGTTCGAAATACGGAAATTAATAACGTCAGGATTCAATTCTGTATTGCAAATGCAATTTGAAAGTTTCAATTCTAATTTGATTTTTTTTTTTTGTGTTTAACGTCCGACTATTGTGCACTCTTGGGCTAATGCAGACGGTGGGATGATTTATAGCGTATGAAAATGCCAAGCCCTCGCCGGGAATCGAACCCGGGTCCTCGGGGTGAAAGCCTAGTACGTTATCCACTAGGCCACCGAGGCGGCTCAATTCTAATTTGAAGCTGACGATGACGGTAAAATGAGATTTGCAAAACACTAAATAAATAATTACTGTGATATTGCGAGACAACCGGTTGCATCGGTTAGCTTGACTCAGTGTCGTTTGTAAAAATAACTGTACGATAATTTAAAATTAAGTGTTAGGTGTTAATACGGCGATAAAATAAAATAAAACGGCCGTCAGGAAAATGTCGTGAAGGGTTAAACATTGTTGAGTTCCCTGTAGTTATAGTTGGGTTCGGCATGCGATACTGACCTTAATGAAGTCTTATGAATATTGATTACTTGCAGGCTACTCTACAACTTTTTCACCTGAGCAGAACTGCATTCAGAACCTTAGTAAAATGACGATTCAGATTTTTCTAGTAAAGATTTTTTTTGCGACTTTCAAATAAACAGCTATTTGGGCGTTGGTGGATGGAGTGGGGGTGCCTCCTCCAGTCCTGAGACACTGGGTCTCTTCTCTCTTCTTAGACTCCTCTCTTAGACTCTTCAAGTCCAGGATAATTCAAGACGGGCAAAACTTTCAATTCTAACTGGTAACATCCCGAAATTCTAGCTCTTCTTATAGCTGTAGCTAAACAATCTACCAGCAGGCGATGAAGAATTTCCTCTTCCTTCTCGCAGTTGATTGTTCCACTAAGCCCAGATTCATAAGAGTGCCATGCTCCGTTAGAAAACCAGTCCCTGAAGAGAGAGAGAGAGAGAGAGAGAGAGAGAGAGAGAGAGAGAGAGAGAGAGAGTGGGGAAGGAGAGGAGAGAGAGGAAAAAGAGAGAGGAGATAGTGAGGAGAGAGAGGAGAGAGTGGGGAGAGAGAGAGGAGAGAGAAGAAAGAAAGAGAGGAGAGAGAAGAAAGAAAGAGAGGAGAGAGAAGAGAGAGAGAGAGAGGAGAGAAAAGAGAGAGGAGAGAGGAGACAAAGAGAGGAGAGAGAGGGGAGAGAGAGAGGAGACAGGGAGAGAGAGGAGAGAGTGGGGAGAGAGAGAGGAGAGAGTGGGGAGAGAGAGAGGAGAGAGAAGAAAGAAAGAGAGAAGAAGATAGAGAGGAGAGAGAGAGTGGGGAAGGAGAGGAGAGAGGAAAAAGAGAGAGGAGACAGTGAGGAGAGAGAGGAGAGAGTGGGGAGAGAGAGGAGAGAGAAGAAAGAAAGAGAGGAGAGAGAAGAGAGAGAGAGAGAGAGAGAGGAGACAGAGAGAGGAGACAGGGAGAGGAGAGAGAGGGGAGACAGGGAGAGGAGAGGAGAGAGTGGGGAGAGAGGAGAGAGAGAGAGGAAAGAGAGAGGAGAAAGAGAGGAGAGAGAGAGGAGAGAGAGGAGGGAGAGAGAGGAGAAAGAGAGAAGAGAGAGAGAGTAAAGAGAGAGGAGGGAGAGAGGGACTGTACAATCTCAGCTTATTTTCACTAATGCCACAGATCTTTGCTTTGGTTTCACAGATAGGAGCTATCAAAGTTATCGATAACTTCTTAGGCCTGTCTTAAATTCTTGTATTTTCCCAAAGTTTAAAGTTTCTTACATTTCAACTTGTAGTCCACAGCAGAACTATCTTGATGCTGCATTCAGAATTTTAGTAAAAGCAATGATTATAGATTTTCCTAGCAAAGATTTTTTTGCGAATTTCAAATGAATTTGCGCGGTGGTGGATGGAACGGGGTGCCTCCTCCAAGTAATCCTGAGACTCTGGGTTACGTTATCTTCTCCGGTCTTAGGCTCTTCATGTAGTTCAGGATTTACAGAGGATTCAGTGTACGTAAAACGTTACTTCTAATTTATCCAAACAATGTATCAGCAGGCGACGAGGAGTTTCCTATTCCGTCCAGCTGCTGAATGTTCCACTAAGATTCCTAAACGTATTAGGAATTTCCCCGTAAGAAAATCTGTCAGCAATCTCAGCTAACGTTTACCAATCCTATAAATCTTCGCTTCGCTCCTACAAAAATTGTCGAGGACTTCTTTGGCTATCTTAAACCTCCAATATCTTCCCAAAATTTACCCCTTCTAGCTTCTAAAATGTCATCTTGAAGTCCACAAACGGTTCAGGTCCCTTTACAACTCACCTGCTTTCGCATTGCCCTCTACCTCATCGTACCCTGGGTATCCAGAGGAATAACCTTCTTGCTCCGGCACGTTACCAATATTTGTCCAACTTGATTCAAATTTGGCACAAAAATCGACAATAGTTTGTACAAGCTCAATACTCAGCAAAGGCAACCAGTAGTTTGTTTAATGACGGTGTACCAAAATCTTTAATAGTCACTTTTCTATGTTACACATTTTTTTAAATGATATTTCACCATCGTAATCAGCGTTGACATCGCATAATTTAGCATTAAAATTTTTCCAAATCCATTGACGTTTTAACGCTGATTGTTAAAATAGCTTCCATCACGCAGCTAGACACTTCGCGATTACTTCAAAAACTAACGTTTACTTAGATCAATTATTAAACTTACTCTTTGTGAAAAATCTTCCTCAATTTCCCAAGATTACCTTCCACGAGTACAATGGCCGATAAAATCCATTCTGACGAACACAGAATGACCTTGCAGCTGATTACATTTACCTTACAAAAACGATCGATAAATTCGCCATCGCCCCGTCCGGGTTTCATATTTTAAAATATTTTATTGACGTCTTGACGAGCGAGATATCTCGTCCAACTTTTACTACTCCGGGCTGGAACCGGGCTTTTAATAGTTGTTTCAAGAAATACCAACGCCAGCTTTGTTGTTTGCGCGATCATTATTCATTGTTCGGTGTTTTAAAATCTTTGCGCGCATGTGGGCTCGCGAGCGTAAAGACGCGAATATTAAAAAGCAACAATCTTCAAGATTTGTTGCCCATATAAAACGGCCTCTGAATGGAACATATAAGCAAGCAGGGGGTGGTTTATTTATGTCTGTTTATACTTCAAACTACCTACAGCATGTATTAAAACCGCGAGATATGACCGATACGTCTGCAGAGGAAAAGACATTCTCGGCAAAAATGTGACCGTCACTAGACTAACGACAATCGAAAATATCGAACACTGACGGTAAACAGTTGTCTCGCTGGAATGATAGAAGCGAATTGTATTTTTTCCATTGCCTTACCGCTTTTAAATTATAATTTCACCGTCACAATCAGCTTATATTAACATTTAAACTTTTAAATTACAATGAAAATACAGAAATGATTTGTAATCTCCATGAAAACCATTTTTTTGCAGCCTCGGTGGCCTAGTTGATAGCGTACTGGGCTTTCACCCCGAGGACCCGGGTTCGATTCCCGGCCTGGGCTTGGCATTTTCATACGCTATAAATCACCCCATCGTCCGCATTAGCACAAGTGTGCACAATAGTCGGACGTTAAAAACAAAAAAAAAAACATTTTTCTATTTTCAACGGAATATTAAAATTCAAAATGCTGATTTACATAAATTTTAACGCTAATTACTACAGCGAGATAAATTTTCAAAGACAAACAGTATTAGCCTATTTTTTAAAGATCTGAAATCACAGGCGGAAATTTACAAAAATGCACAATGACAAAAATACGTGTGAAATATAATTTACAAGAGTTCGTACAAATAAATATAACTGTACACAATCGCCTAAGGAAAGTTATGTTTTTTTTTTATTTTCCAAAACTTAATAACTTTTAACAAATGGAACATCTTGAATACTATATACATCTATAAACATTGAAAGAATTAGATGTTTGATGTGAGTAACACACCAGTAAAACTGCGTCTGAACTGCGCATTTCAAGGTTGTGGGTTCGACAAGCAGTTACTGCCGTCCCGTTATAACTGGCATAAAGCAAAAACGTTAAAGGAAATCTAGTCATCAACCGATTTCCACAAAATGTAGTTGAATTTATTTTCCTTTTGGTCAGAGTTTCCTAAACGCTTGCCTCGTGAAGCACTAATGAAGAGGATTAAGAATAAGTACTAGAGCTTAAGTTGTTTTACATCCCCCAGGCACTGTGATCAAAGGACCTATTGTGCGCATAAGCCTCTTGGGTTCTAATTCAGTAGACTGATGCTCCCGGTGAGTTTTAGCAGTGCTGACTAGCTCATTCCGCTAGTCCTTAGGGTCCTGGAAGCGAAACACTACCTTCCTGCTGGTAAGTTCCTCATAATCATACATTTTGTTGCCTGAAATTTTATCTTCTGCACAACCTACACATGATTTCTTCGAGGTACATACGAGTCCCCTCAGACAACAGTGCCCATAGTTTCCCTCTGCTCACGATACCCACTGTCCTCCAAGTCTTCTTAGAGTGACGTTTTACTACAAGAATACCTTTGAAGGTTAATCTTGCTTGGTGTTACTTATTGATCCTTTTCTTGACAGCAGCACCAGCCAGACATAGGAAAGCAGCTATTGTCGATCCTGTTAACTCAGATGCAGTGCCCATAGTTTCCCTCTGCTCACAATACCCACTGCCTTCTAAGTCTTCTTAGAGTGACGTTTTACTACGAGAATACCTTCCAAGGTTAACCTTGCTTGGTGTTACTTATTGATCCTTCTTTTGACAGCAGCACCAGCCAGACATAGGAAAGCCGCTATTGTCGATTCTGTTAACTCGGATGCAGTGCACATAAGTTCCCTCTGCTTATGATACCCACTGCCCTCTAAGTCTTCTTAGAGTGACGTTTTACTGCAAGAATACCTTCCAAGGTTAATCTTGCTTGGTGTTACTTATTCATCCTTCTTTTGACAGCAGCACCAGCCAGACATAGGAAAGCAGCTATTGTCGATCCTGTTAACTCAGAAGCAGTGCCCATAGTTTCCCTCTGCTCACGATACCCACTGCCCTCCAAGTCTTCTTAGAGTGACGTTTTACTACAAGAATACCTTCCAAGGTTAATCTTGCTTGGTGTTACTTATTGATCCTTCTTTTGACAGCAGCACCAGCCAGACATAGGAAAGCAGCTATTGTCGATCCTGTTAACTCAGAAGCAGTGCCCATAGTTTCCCTCTGCTCACGATACCCACTGCCCTCCAAGTCTTCTTAGAGTGACGTTTTACTACAAGAATACCTTCCAAGGTTAATCTTGCTTGGTGTTACTTATTGATCCTTCTTTTGACAGCAGCACCAGCCAGACATAGGAAATCCCCTATTGTCGGCTCCGATCCTGTTAACTCAGAAGCAGTGCCCATAGTTTCCCTCTGCTCACGATACCCACTGTCCTCCAAGTCTTCTTAGAGTGACGTTTTACTGCAAGAATATCTTCCAAGGTTAATCTTGCTTGGTGTTACGTATTGATCCTTCTTTTGACAGCAGCACCAGCCAGACATAGGAAAGCAGCTATTGTCGATCCTGTTAACTCAGGTGCAGTGCCCATAGTTTCCCTCTGCTCACGATACCCACTGTCCTCCAAGTCTTCTTAGAGTGACGTTTTACTACGAGAATACCTTCCAAGGTTAACCTTGCTTGGTGTTACGTATTGATCCTTCTTTTGTCACCAGCATCAGCCAGACATAGGAAAGCCCCTACTGTCGGCTCCGGTCCTGTTAACTCGGACGCAGTGCCCATAGTTTTCCTCTGCTCACGATACCCACTGCCTCCAAGTCTTCTTAGAGTGACGTTTTACTGCAAGAATACCTTCCAAGGTTAACCTTGCTTGGTATTACGTATTGATCCTTCTTTTGTCACCAGCACCAGCCAGGAAAGCCCCTATTGTCGCCCCTATCTGAGGGTCCTGTTAACTCAGATGCAGACCCCAGTCCAGCCAACTTGTCCGCCTCCTCATTTTACTTTTACTCATTTACTTTTAAAAGTTACCATAATTAATTCAAGGTTTGTTACATTCCGTATAGAAGTCAAAGAGCTGGAGAAAGCATAAACATTCTCTCCGTGTCCTATGCATTCCGCTAGTCCTCAGGTCCTGGAAGCAAAATATTACCTTCCTTCTGGTACGTTCCTCATAATCGTAAATTTTATTTCCTGCAGGTTTATCTTCTTTCCTGCACTATTTCCACATGGTCTCTTCGGGATTCATACGAGTGTCCGCACAGTTCCCTATAATGAGTCTCTTATTTTCCCTCTACTCATGTTACCTACTCCAATAGAGTGACGTTTTACTACGGGAATACCTTCCAAGGTTGACCTATCTTGCTTGGTGTTACTTATTGATCCTTCTTTTGACAGCAGACATAGGAAAACCCCTACTGTCGGCTCCGGTCTTGTGAACTCAGATGCAGATCCTAGTCCAGCCAGCCTGTCCGTCTCCTCATTACCTTCAACCCCACTGTGCCCTGGAACCCTGTTTAGTGCAACCTGGTTTTTCAGGGACAGAGCATTAAGGCCTCACAACATGCTCAGACTAGTTTAGACTTAACTGTTGGACTGCTTTAACTGTTGCCTGGCTGACAGAATAAAAGTGAATTCGAACCTCTTTTAAAATCCGCGTAAAATTCTCTCGAACACAATCATTAATGGCTAGAATACAGTGGTGATGCCCCAGGATGACATAACAGGATACGTAACACATGGAAGAAGGATCTAGTATTAACTATATCCGAACCTGCGCACACGTCCGAGTTCCAGCGCCAAAACTATGAAGTGAAAACACGCATAAAATTTAAAACATCTTTAACGAACCCGAATCTTTCGGTAATGGCGACAGCTCCAAAAGTTGAAGCGCTGCTCTTTTCAAAGGATCAAGCTCCTGTCAAACAAATTCTGTTTGCTACTAGTAGGGTTCTTACTAAGCCCTATTTCAAGTGAAAAGAAAAATATACCGAAACTTTATACCACAAACTATTTCTTTCACAGTCGTGCCAGCAGATCTTATGACGTCATTGTTGTTTCTACCACAAAAAGCTTTTTATTCGTCTACAGAATCAAATAAAGCGTAACATTTTATATCTCTGTCTCTCATTTCCCGCCGAGATGCGCTGGTTACAACATTAATTGTGTTTTTGACTCTCATTTCCCGCCAAGATGCACGGGTTACAATATTAATCGTGTTTTTGTTTCTCATTTCCCGCCGAAATGAGCTGGTTACAACATTAATCGTGTTTTTGTCTCTCATTTCCCGCCGAAATGAGCTGGTTACAACATTAATCGTGTTTTTGACTCTCATTTCCCGCCAAGATGCACGGGTTACAATATTAATCGTGTTTTTGTCTCTCATTTCCCGCCGAAATGAGCTGGTTACAACATTAATCGTGTTTTTGACTCTCATTTCCCGCCAAGATGCACGGGTTACAATATTAATCGTGTTTTTGTTTCTCATTTCCCGCCGAAATGAGCTGGTTACAACATTAATCGTGTTTTTGACTCTCATTTCCCGCCAAGATGCACGGGTTACAATATTAATCGTGTTTTTGACTCTCATTTCCCGCCAAGATGCACGGGTTACAATATTATTCGTGTTTTTGACTCTCATTTCCCGCCAAGATGCACGGGTTACAATATTATTCGTGTTTTTGTTTCTCATTTCCCGCCGAGATGCGCTGGTTACAACGTTAATCTTGTTTTTGTCTCTCATTTCCTGCCGAGATGCGCTGGTTACAACGTTAATCGTGTTTTTGTCTCTCATTTCCCGCCGAGATGCGCTGGCTACAACATTAATCGTGTTT
>CM040184.1:85087953-85155453 GCA_022606455.1 Callitettix versicolor
TAAGGGCGACCACGCCCCTTTGGTAGATTTCTTTCAAATCGGTTTTTAAAAGTTTGCCGTTGTTAGTCGGCCGCCCCCTAGAGGGCGGGTCACATCGTACTTCCTGTCGATGCTAACCGGAGGTAGCGTGAAATTAGAGCGGCCATTTTTAACCCCTTCTGTCGTTACGTCATCCATGGTTCGCAAATCATGCTAACGGTCGTCACATACCGTTCCTTCGTTATAATACTTGAAGCTTTAACGTTTTAAAATACACTGATATAATATTAACGCTTCTTCTATTATATTTTAGAATAAAATTGTTGAACAGAAATTAGACATAAATAACTAGACGATCTGAATAAACAAATAATTTCAAAAACAATTAAGAGAGAAAATATAAAACAGACAGGAGAATTGGATTAGAATATAAATCGATGATTAAAATGACTGAAGTAAAACAATGATTTAACGATACATGAAGAACAATAACAGTATAAAAATTCCTAGCATTATAACAAATATCGCTACAAAAGCACTTAAATAAATAAATAAAACCACAATAATATCTGTGAACCAAACACATTATAATCAAAAACAGTAATTAAAAAAACATGAGTAAAACCATAATTTAACGTACAATTAAGAACGAAGTGGTAAAAATAGGTCACGTTTCAACAAAAAATTGGTTTCAATGAATTAAAGTAAAAAACATTAACGTACAATTAAGAACGAGAATGGTAAAAATAGGTCACGTTCCAACAAAAATTGGTTTCAAAGAATTAAAGTAACACAATTTAACGTACAATTAAGAACGAAGTGATAAAAATAGGACACGTTTCAACAAATTAGCGTTTCAAAGAATCTAAGTAAAACAACAATTTAACGTACAATTAAGAATGAGAATGGTAAAAATACGTCACGTTCCAACAAAAATTGGTTTCAATGAATTAAAGTAACACAATTTAACGTACAATTAAGAACGATAGTGGTAAAAATAGGAGACATTTCAACAAAAAATTGGTTTCAAAGAATCAAAGTAAAACAATAATTTAACGTGCAATTAACAACGAGAATGGTAAAAATAGGTCACGTTTCAACAAAAGATAGTGTTTCAAAAAATCAAAGTAAAACAATTGAACGTACAATTAAGAACGAAGTGATAAAAATAGGACACGTTTCAACAAATTAGCGTTTCAAAGAATCTACGTAAAACAACAATTTAACGTACAATTAAGAATGAGAATGGTAAAAATAGGTCACGTTTCAACAAAAGATAGTATTTCAAAGAATCAAAGTAAAACAATTTAACGTACAATTAACAACGAGAATGGTAAAAATAGGTCACGTTTCAACAAAAAATCGGTTTCAAAGAATCAAAGTAAAACAATTTAACGTACAATTAAGAACAAGAATGGTAAAAATAGGACACGTTCCAACAAAAATTGGTTTCAAAGAATCAAAGTAACACAATTTAACGTACAATTAACAACGAGAATGGTAAAAATAGGACACGTTTCAACAAAAAATCGGTTTCAAAGAATCAAAGTAAAACAATTTAACGTACAATTAAGAACGAGAATGGTAAAAATAGGACACGTTCCAACAAAAATTGGTTTCAAAGAATTAAAGTAACACAATTTAACGTACAATTAAGAACGAGAGTGGTAAAATAGGACACGTTTCAACAAAAATCGGTTTCAAAGAATCAAAGTAAAACAATTTAACGTACAATTAAGAACGAGAATGGTAAAAATAGGACACGTTCCAACAAAAATTGGTTTCAAAGAATCAAAGTAACACAATTTAACGTACAATTAAGAACGAGAGTGGTAAAAATAGGACACGTTTCAACAAAAAATCGGTTTCAAAGAATCAAAGTAAAACAATTTAACGTACAATTAAGAACGAGAATGGTAAAAATAGGACACGTTCTAACGAAAATTGGTTTCAAAGAATTAAAGTAACACAATTTAACGTACAATTAAGAACGAGAGTGGTAAAAATAGGACACGTTTCAACAAAAATCGGTTTCAAAGAATCAAAGTAAAACAATTTAACGTACAATTAAGAACAAGAATGGTAAAAACAGGATACCTTCCAACAAAAGATTTCAAAGAATCAAAGTAAAACAATTTAACGTACAATTAAGAACGAGAATGGTAAGGAAAGGTTACGTTCAAAAAAAAGATATTGTTTCAAAGAATTTAAGTAAAACAACAATTGAACGGAAATATCCGAAGGGTAAAAAGAAATTATAATTCAACTATTCTTCGAAGTGCCACAAAGCTTATCGTTGCCTCTTAACACAAGACAGTGTAAATGCATAAAAGAACATTAAAAGCGATCAGCGATCACTTCACGCGCGCCTACAACATACTGAATACAAAGCGGCATCGGGCCGTGTGCCCGGATTTACAAAATGACAAGATGTAACGATATTATGTCGACAGTATAACATATTAAATGCAAAGCACGGACAAATGCGCATTGAATCATAAAAACGATTTATGGCCAACATAAATAATGAAACGTACATATCACGTCCATAAAGAGTCATTAACGTCCTCAGTACGGCGCGGCGGTATTTCGAGTGACGGATCGAAGTTGGAACTATAACTTTGTAAAGTATTAACCGTTTGAACTGTAGAGGCTGGCTTGACAAACGGTATGACTTGCAAAGTGCTCCGGCATTATTGTCAGTAATAGAACCTAGGTAATAGTTTGCAAACCTAACAACTAGTACAATCTATTTAGAATGACCGTATTAAAAAGAAAACTTAGGAATCTTGTTTACGAGTGTCTGCAATATTTTACCTTGCTGTATGTAATGTTTTCCTTTTACGGTCTTTTTTTTGCGAAATTATCCCACGTTATAACGCAGCTGATTTGCAATAATGTTCTTTATCGCGTTCGAGACCACCAGGCTGGTTGAAAAACCTTTATTTATGCGTTTCGAATTAGTTTTTTGTCTACAGATATACGATATTGACTGCAAGGAACATTTAAGCTATTAAATGGACTAACAACTGTCTGAACGATTCTAAATATCAACATTTATGAAAGCGGAATGTATCACAAGCGAGAGATCATTTGCTGAACAGATTGAAAACCGGTGGTTCTGGACTGTTTTTTATTTTAAGGCGAAAAGCACATTGAGGCTATTATCGCCTCCCTAAATGTAAGCGTGAGTGTAAAGTGTTAAAGTCGCAAGTGTGAGTGTGTGTTAGACTCGGGTACCGCGAAGGACGTCTAAATCCTTTCAATAGGTGCAACTAGTCTGCAACCACCTGCGGTTCTGTTCTTTAGAAAAGAAAAACCGTTGGAACTCTATTTACAGCGTTTTTTGACGCAGCCGATGACACCGTGAAGCAAGATTTGCAGATTTAAAACCAAGAGGAAATATACAATCGGAAGTCACAGTGTCTGGCTTAAGGGGATGTTTTAATATCCGCAAGAACGAAACCGGCGTTTGAGAAAGTGGCAGGTTCAGCGAGTAATGGAAACCAGAAGAGATGAAAAACACCAGGACACGTAATAACGGAGGACTTTTGCTTGGAAACGAAGAGTTGATACAGCAACATAAACTGGAACAGATGTTATGCTGCGTTATATACTAGATAGATATTTTACATTAATATAATGTAAAGAAAAGCCAAATTAGTCCTGCACGATGTGTGGAAGTGTAGGTCTGGTCTGGGAGTGTCGAGAGAACCTCAAAGCCGCTTCGGTGGCCTAGTGGATAGCGTACTAGGCTTTCACCCCGAGGACCCGGGTTCGATTCCCGGCCAGGGCTTGGCATTTTCATACGCTATAAATCATCCCATCGTCTGCATTAGCCCAAATGTGCACAATAGTCGGACGTTAAACACAAAAAAGGGAGAACGTCAACGCTCTGTCCTTGGATAACCGGGTAACTCTACTTGGTTCCGGGGCATAAGGGAGTTGAGGGTAATGAGGAGACCGATTAGCTGAACTGGGATCTGCAACTGACTTGATCGGACCTGAGCCAGCTTTAAGGATCTCTCTGTCGTTGGCCAGGTCTGCTATTAATAGGTGGATTAATCAACACCAAGCAAGATGGGATAACCTTCGTGGGCATTCGCATAGTAAGCGCCATGGTTCTATTTGTAGGGCATAAAGGGGCAGCAGAAGTCTTGGGCAGAGCACAACTCAGAAAAATTATGGAGTTTATTACTGTGGTCTAAGGGTGTACATGAACAGGATAGTTATGTACCATGGAAAAACTGTGGTTGTGCACAAAAGAGGTGACTGCGGGACACATAATCCTTGATTTTGAAGCTCTTGCTGGTAGGAGGCTAGGGGTTTTTGGTTTCCAGGACCCTAGGGAACTTCAGGCTGAATGAGCTAGTCAGTGGATTCTTGGAACTTACTAAGGGCATCAATCTGCTAAACTAGTACTGAAGAGGTGTAGTTGCACAATAGGTCTGTTGACCGCAGTGCCTGGAGTTGTATCTCTTCCTCTAGTTTGAATTTAATCTAATCTAATGGAAGTGAAGCTTATGTCCTAACAAAAGAAAACTAATGGGCGATTAGAAAATACAACTAAACCAATAAGTGAAGGACTCTGTATCCTTCATGAAAATGAACAGAATCAGATGTTTAACGGAGATGGGAAGCAAACCAAAAACAGCAGAGGAGATAGAATGCTTCTGCCGGAAGGGAGAACGTGAACAGAATGCTGGCTGATAAATGTCAAGTACTACCTAAGAATGTTGGGTGCAAGCAGATGGAGAAGGGCTGCGGAAGACAGACGATAATGGCTGACATGAGGGAGGCACACCGCTACAAGCAGCGCGAAGAAGTCAAAGGGTAAACATATGTTTGTTTTGACATCCGGTACAAAAAGCAACGCTAAATGTTGCCCTTAACAGTATGATGCTTAAGTTACGATGGGATGATTTATAGCGTATGAAAATGCCAAGCCCTCGCCGGGAATTGAACCCGAGTCCTCGGGGTGAAAGCCCAGTACGCTATCCACTAGACCACCGAGGCGGCTTTTTGCGGCTTGTTAATGAGCAATCAAAAGACCTAACAAAACCATGGTTTCTTTTTATATTCTTCTTCTTTTCTGCTAGGATTATTGTCACTATGTTGAGTATAATGATCTGCCTTCCCTAGTTTCGTAAGTTCTACTTTTGTTGACGCGTTTCGGAGAACCTCCACCTTCAAAAACAATATCTATACTGGTCACCAATATTAAGGCCCGTCCTATTTATAATTTTCTATCTCCACTTCGTACCCCTCCTCTATTCAACACGTGTACATTAAACCTGACGTGCTCGCTTCTGATTGGCTCTTCAAAAACATACGCCAATTATTTGTATGATTTTGAGTATGATGAGTATGATTTTGAAGAGCCAATCAGAAGCGAGCACGTCAGGTTTAATGTACACGTGTTGAATAGAGGAGGTGTACGAGGTGGAGGTAGAAAATTATAAATAGGACGGGCCATAATATTGGTGACCAGTATAGATATAGTTTTTAAAGATGGAGGTTCTCCGAAACGCGTCAACAAAAGTAGAATTGACGAAGCTAGGGAAGGCAGATCATTATGCTCAACATAGTTCTTATCTCTACTTATTAGTTGATTAATAATTTTCCTGAAAATAAAAATTTTTATTGAACAAAATCACACATTTTGGTAGGTTAGGTTAGGTTAGGTAAAGGTTACGCGGTAGATTAGGTTATGTTAGCGGTAGGTTAGGTTACACGGTAGGTTAGGTTAGGTTACGCGTTAGGTTAGGTTAGGGTAGGTAGGTTAGGTTATGTTAGCTTAGTTTACGCGGTAGGTTAGGGACCTCTTTTGAGGACCTGGGACATTATTTTAATTTTCCCCTCATCTGGCAGCCCTGAAAATTTATTTTACAATTAAATAAATTTACTAAAGCAATTATTGAGAAGTCATTAATAAACTAAAATATTATCAACAAAAGATCGCGTAATCATTTTTCAAACAAGTATTTGAAAGCCTAAAATATCAACTCTAAAATGTTGGGTTAGTATTGAGATAATTTCTTGTATATCTTAAGGGATTTTTAACTGTGAGACCGTGTAACCTCAAATATTCTTTGATCCATAACAAGAGTTGAGGAAGCTGTGTTGAAATACTGCATTCATAATTGCAACACAACCACCGGACCACATATTTCAATAATTAGTATTGTGATCTATTTTCTTCCGTCTAGTGATCTTTTAACTCACGTCGTAAAAGCTACCGCTGTTTCCAAACTTCACTGTTTCATCTCCATACCGTAAGGCGAAATCTATCCGTCGAGGTCGTCACAAAGTTAACAAAACATTGAAAAGACACATCACAATACTAAACACAATTACACGATTTTTATTAAAAACACAAGAATTGGTTCGGCCGTGCAACTCGTATGTTACAGTCCGGACTGCCAAATCATGCGCCAATGAAACCAAACCTTATCGTTGCGCTTTTTAATAAGAATCGTGTATTGTGTTTAGTTTTGTGACGTGTGTTTTCAATGTTTTCTTAACTTTGTGACTATCTCGACAAAGGCCTGTACTACGGTTTGAAGATGAAACAGTGAAGTTCCAAACTGCGGTGGCCTTTACAAAGTGAGTTAAAAGACCACTAGACGGAAGAAAACAGGATAAGCCTAATTATTTAAATACTTTGAATTTTGGAATTGTGATCTCAAGACTTTTGCGTACTTACACAAGACTTTTGCGTACTTACACAAGACTTTTGTGTACTTACACAAGACTTTTGTGTACTTACACAATACATTTTCATGATTTATTAAGCGATAATTGAATAATATCTCTGTCGATAGTAATTTCTCTTTAAGTAAAAAAATCACAATTTTATTAGTTATAAGGCAATACACAAAATTACATCCAGATTATATCTCTTGTTTTTATGAACAGTGTAATACAGTGTTGTGAAAATTATACCAGTCACAATAAGAATGCTTACTAAATACAATCAAGACGTTCAATATTGTCTAGACTCTAGAGACTAGCAGCCTGCTCTGCATCTTACGGAATCCTTTGTTCTGTCGGAGGATTACTCGGAGGATGACACCGAGAGGTGCTTAGCAGGATTCTGGCTGTGATTTGCACTCACTTGATGTAAATACCTGCTCTTTTATCCTCTCTAATGAGCCCCTTGACTCTGCACTATACTTCAACGTTGTTACAAGTTTTGAAGGACAAAGTGGTCATTAATTTTTGGAGGATTTTGACAACGCGCGTCTACTGTGAGCTCGTCACTGGCCGTTAAACTATTACTGTACTTATATTCATTACGCATTACTTTAAACTATTACTTATATTCATTACGCGATACGTTAAACTATTACTTATATTCATACACGTTACGTTAAACTATTACTGTACTTATATTCATTACTCGATACGTTAAACTATTACTTATATTCATACACGTTACGTTAAACTATTACTGTACTTATATTCATTACTCGATACGTTAAACTATTACTTATATTCATACACGTTACGTTAAACTATTACTGTACTTATATTCATTACTCGATACGTTAAACTATTACTTATATTCATTACGCGATACGTTAAACTATTACTTATATTCATACACGTTACGTTAAACTATTACTGTACTTATATTCATTACTCGATACGTTAAACTATTATTTATATCCTATTTATTACTCGATACGTTAAACTACTACTATATTCATACGCATTACTTTAAACTATTACTTATATTCATTACGCGATACGTTAAACTATTACTTATATTCATTACGCGATACGTTAAACTATTACTTATATTCATTACGCGATACGTTAAACTATTACTTATATTCATTACGCGATACGTTAAACTATTACTTATATTCATACACGTTACGTTAAACTATTACTGTACTTATATGCATTACTCGATACGTTAAACTATTACTTATATCCTATTCATTACGCGATACGTTAAACTAATACTTATATTCATACACGTTACGTCAAACTATTACTTATATTCATACACGTTAGTTAAACTATTATTTATATTCATTACGCGTTACGTTAAAATATTACTTATATTCATTACGCGTTACGTTAAACTATTACTTATATTCATAAACGTAACGTTAAACTAAAACTTATATTCATTACTCGATACGTTAAACTATTACTTATATTCATTACGCGATACGTTGAACTAAAACTTATATTCATTACTCGATACGTTAAACTATTACTTATATTCATTACGCGATACGTTGAACTAAAACTTATATTCATTACTCGATACGTTAAACTATTACTTATACTCATTACGCGATACGTTAAACTATTACTTATATTCATTAAGCGTTACGTTAGAATTTGAGCAAGATTCTTTCGTCCAACGTTTATGGACAATAAATATGCGACAAATAAAGAAATTAAGAGGTTAATTATTAAGAAGATATAATCTAAATTTTTTAAAACTTCTTTACCATTAATTTTACTTTAATTTTATTTTATAATTTTCTTTAAAAAAAATAAACATTTGTATTCTCGTCTTTAAAAATAGCAAAGATTAATTAAACACTTATTTTTTCGAAAGGCGGTAAGTGCATTGTCGCATTAAAAATACAACAAAAGATGAATAGCTTGCATTTTAGACCCATTCGAAAACCAAACTTGCTGGTGGGTCGCGAGAAGATGGAAGCGAAGAGGACAGGCCCATTGGGCCGCAACGTATAATCCTTACACCGGTCGGGTAGGGTCCAGTCTGGTCTTTAAGTTAATCTAGAGCTTGTGAAACCCAAGTACATTGTCTTGTAACTTTTAAGTTCTTTGGTAGGCTATAAAGGAATAATTGGAAAGACAGCGTCACGCTGTATTAGAGTTACTTTTTTTCGTTATTCATCAAACCGTGTGAAACTTTGTGGAAACAGACAAGCTGACGTGACGGAAGCAAATCTAAATATCTCTTAAACGTAGCCTAGCTTACGATTTTGTGAAAATTCGATTTTATTGTCGTTAATAGACGTTAAAAATTTTACAAAAACAATAAAACTTAAAAATTTATAGAACTAAAACGAATCTTTTTTCCGAGGTAATCACGATTGTAAAATCAGATATGTAATCGAAACGGTTGAACATATCTTGCCGCTACGATGTTCAACTTTGACTCCTTGGTGTTCTACTTTGCTTTTTCATTATTAGATGTAAGTTTTTAATCCTTTTTCTGTAGTATATCCAATTATCCACCTACATCAGCCTAATTTCCACCTGGTTTAATTATGTTGCGTTATTCTGCAAGTTACAAATCTCGTATATCCATTTATATAAAATTGTACTTGTGGATAGTACAAGCAAATTTTTTTCAGAAAAAAGTATATTTTATATACGAGGTGTGTTCAGGAAGTAACGAGAATTTTAATTTGTTGAACAAAATATTTATTTATTATTCTACATTGACGTTGTCGCCTTCAAAATAGTCCCCATTGGAGATTATGCACTTGTGCCAGCGCTTCTTCCAATCCTCGAAACACTTCTCAAACTCGATCTTTGAGATAGCCTTTAGTTCTTTCAGCGATGCGCTTTTAATGTCATCTACGGCTGTAAAACGGCGGTCGTTTAAGGTTCTCTTTATTTTTGGAAATAGGATAAAAAGTCACACGGAGCCATGTCTGGCGAATATGGAGGCTGGGGCATCGTTACAGTACTGTTTTAGGCCAAAAATTCACGAACAAGCAATGACGTGTGAGCTGGTGCGTTATCGTGGTGCAAAAGCCATGAATTGTTTTTCCACAGATCCAGGCATTTTTTTCGGGATTGATTCAAGCAAACGGCGTTGAACTTGTAGGTAGCAAACGGCTTGAACCTTATTGACCATTTCACCTGGTGGCAGGAATTCATTATGCACTATGCCATTAATATCGAAGAACACAGTGAGCATAACCTTCACGTTCGACCGCACTTGTCGAGCCTTTTTCCTGGCCAGAATGCCGCACTTGGCGAGCCAGATGCCTCCACTGCGATGATTGAGCCTTAGTTTCGACGTCATATCCGTAAACCCATGTTTCGTCACCTGTTCTACTTTTGAATACGTTTGAATAATAAATACGTTTCAGTAATTCTGCATCGTCGTTGACTTCATTTAGTGAATCCTGAGCAACTGTTTTTCTTCAAAATTCAACAATTTTTGAACGAATTTTGCTGCCACGAGTTTCATACACAAAACATTGGAAACAATGTCATGATATGATCCAATCGATATGCCAACATCATCAGCGACCTCTCTAATTGTGATTCGGCGATTGTTCATACCCATTTCTTTCACTTTTCCACGTTTTCATCGGTTGTTGATGCGCTGGGGCGTCCAGGGCGTTGGTCATCTTCAACGTCTTCACGGCCTTCTTGGAAACGCTTATACCACTCGTAAACTCTTGCTTTACTCATAGCAGACTCACCACAGGCCTTTGTTAACATTTCACACACTTTGTTACTTTATTCCATTTTTTACGCAAAATTCGAGACAAATTCCTTGATCCATTTCTTTTAACAAACGAAAATCGCCGAGCTCATAAAAACACATCTAACTTTAGTGGCTGTCACAGACAAAGTCAACAATGAAAACAGCTGAAAATTTTATCATACTTCAAGGGCATGTACACCAAAATAATAAAAAAATGTTTGACAATCGGACTCTCCAAGCCCGCGAAATTTAAAAATTCTCGTTACTTTCTGAACACACCTTGTATGGTGATCCTGTTAACGATAATCTACAATTTTTTTGAACTGTTGTTTAAGCTTAGATTAGCCTCTTTTCTCGTGGCAGAGAGCCCTGCGAATCCGTGGGGGGCGGAGAATTCACAGTCAGCAGCGACAGTAGAAGATGACTGGGCAGACTAATTTTAAATCTATTGTAAAATCTATTATAAAAAAACTTGTTTTTGTGCTAACTTTAAATGTAATCTGACCGAAAGTGTGAATCCCGGATTGCTAATACCTAAGTACTCTTACCTAATGCTTAGACGCGTATCCATGAAAAAAGATCCTGAACTAGTAGAGTACGTTTTCAAAAGTATTTTAACATATAAATCCTCTAAATGTCTTTCAGACAATCGGGACTCTTTCTATTGTCCTGGATTTTAACTTCATGGACTAAAATTTGAGCACATCCACATTGTCACTTTCTTAACAAGTCATAAAAACAAGAAACGGGAGTAAAAATGAATCCAAATCAATTTTTCTCTTCTAACGTTACAATCAAATGTTTATTGCATTGCTAGCTTACATTGTAAATATGTTGTTTTCCAATGGCTTCCGCTGGCTCACGCCATCTTTGATCTTGCTTCCCAGTAGAGGCCAAGGAGATCTTTTCTTCTCTGCTTCTCTTCAACTAATTTTCTGCAGACCAGGAGATGGTCCTTGTTCATGATGGTGTCTGGGCATTCACACAATGTGCAGTTGCCATAGTTTAATATCTTAATTTTCTTCAGGTGTTCATTCAGACAGTCGTGTCCAGTTGTCAGCCGAAAGACCGCAACAGATGTCCTCCTCTGGAGGTCCTTGACCTTTCCATACAAGTCGAATACATTCTCATAAGGCCTATTATTTATGTCTTCATTGACTTTGTAAATTCAAGATAAGATGTTCGCTTCAGTGCACTAATCCGAGCCTCCAGTGTGAGCATTCTTTTTGGTTTCTTCACTATAAGGGTTCCTTCTTTGGCCAGCTTGTCTGCCCGCTCATTCCCTTGTATGCCTACATGTGACGGGATCCACTGCAGTACCAATTCGTTGGTATTTTGGGGGACAAAGTTGATCGCGTCCGCAGCACACTTTAAGCTGTACGTGTCCCCTGGGTAGTGCTAAATGACCAACGACGATGGCAAATGCTTCCCAAAGCCAGAACATTGTAAATATTGTGTTCAAGTTTTTTGTATCCGTACATCTGAAAAATCGAGCGTACAGAAGAACACACATCAAAAAGTAAATACAAAGACTACAAACAGGACTAGAACAAGAAGAATCAGATCAAACAAGACGAAATAAACAAACATCAATTTTACTTACAGGAAACTGTCACAATATTGGTGAACTCTAAAATAATTCCTTTTGGGAACACTGCAAAGTATCTGGGAATGACACTGGATGCTAAAGTTCATTGGGAAGAGCACGGTAAAAGGAAGAAGAAGAAATTCAACATAAAATGTACTGGCTACTTGGAAGGCATTTAGACTTGTCACTATACAATAAACTCTTCTGAAATGAGCAAATCCTAAAGCCTATTTGGGGCTGTGCCAAGATTAGAATGATCCGGGTCCTTCTGAATAAAGTACTTGCGATGGTACTTCAGAAATGACAACCTACATCGTGAATTAAAAGTTAAGACAGTTGCCAACTGAAGTAAAAGATTTGCCGTGAAGCACAAGAAACGCTCAACTTAGAAGTTGTTCAATTACTTAATACCGGCCAGCTGGTGAGACGGCTAAGAAGAGTCAAGTCACGTGATCTGCTTCTGAGCTAGTAGTCTAGTAGTCACCAGTGGATAATTACTGACAAAAATGAATTTACTAGGGATTCCTTGGTAATTTTAAAGTTAGCGTGTATATAAAAAAATAAAGTAAAACCAGGTGCAAAAATTCCCCACAAAATAAAAGATTCCCCGCGGATCACTTGCGTGCACAAGTTTCCCAACAGTAAACCTGAAACGAATTTTCACAGACGGTAAAATACACTCGGAATAATATAGTAAAAAAGTGAAATATTTTATTCATGAACCAATGCACTTTAATCTCTTTGTTTTCTTGTCACGGAACGATTGCAATACCTCTATGCAATTCAATGCCATATGTAACTCCTAACAGAATCGTGTACGTAATTTCACGGAAAACGTCTTGTTTGTGAATGTTTTAAGAACCTGGCGAGGAAAAAATGAACTAATATTAGCTGTTACCAACTTGGCAGTGTTTCGCTTTGTAAAACGTTGTTTTTTTAGCCGGCATTATATGTTTTTAACGTTTATTATGCGCTTCGTTAATTGATAAAACAAAAAGGCGTTTGTTAGATAAGACCTCGCTGATTAGTGACTGTAAATACGCTTAGTTTTTCCGTCCAACAAACACATTAAACGTTCTAACTATACGATGTAGAACAATCGAACTTGAGTTTTTGATGAATCTGTCCGTGTACACGTAGGTGTTTTGACTTAAAAACGTAAGTTTTACTTGGACGTCTGTCTACGTCTGCAACTCGGTGGAAACTAATTGACCGATTTTGATGAAATCGGTCCGGTTTATCTCTCGGAAACGATGTTGATTAAACGGCAAAAACTTATTTTCAATGAAAACAATAAAAAAAAATTCACGTCAGCGAAACAGCTGCGTGCCGCGATTATATCATATCCGTTCATCTTTCCCAGATCAGTAATTGATAATTTGTTACCTCTTCTATTCACTTGACTTTATTAATTAATTATTAAATGTATAACCTTTAGTAGCTTGACGATTGAATCTCAACCACAAAATATGTTACTCATTTTTTTTTTTTTTTTTTGTTATTTTAAGGCGAAAAGAACATTGATTCTATTATCGCCTCCCTAAATGTACGTGTGAGTGTAAAGTGTTAAAACGTACACTCTCTCCTCTCTCTTTCTCTCTCTCTCTCTCTCTCTCTCTCTCTCTCACACACACACACACACACACACACACACACACACACACACACACACACACAGAGAGAGAGAGAGAGAGAGAGAGAGAGAGAGAGAGAGAGACTCTCTCTCACATACACACTCACTCACTCACTCACACATGCGCGCACACACACACACACTCTCTCTCTCACTCACACACACACACACACACAGAGTCTCTCTCTCTCTCTCTCTCTCTCTCTCTCTCTCTCTCTCTCTCTCACACACACACACACACACACACACACACACACACACACTCTCTCTCTCTCTCTCTCTCTCTCTCTCTCTCTCTCTCTCTCCCTCACTCACACACACACACACACACACACACACTCACTCTTTCTCTCTCTCACACACAGACACACACTCACTCACTCACACACGCACTCTCTCTCTCTCTCTCTCTCTCTCTCTCTCTCTCTCTCTCTCTCTCTCTCTCTCTCTCTCTCTCACACACGATTTATAGGTCAGAATGGTCGCTTCAATAGTTTATTTTCCAACACAAATTCTGTTATAAAGAGGAAAACAGATTCTAAAAAAAAGAATGCTTTTTACGAGTGAATACAACATTAATTGGAACAAGGAAAACATCTTTTGAACTTTGCGGTACTGCGCACCTATTAACGACCGGCAACCACATTTTTTTAATTCATAACTCATTTTGTCGAGTCTTTAACAAAACAGGAACACAGATATTGTTTTCAGAAAAAAACTGTTGTTGTTATTTCAAGGCGAAAAGCACATTGAGGCAATTATCGCCTCCCTAAATGTAAGTGTGAGTGTAAAGTGTTAATGTCGTAAGTGTAGTGTTGTAAGTGTGTGTGTTAGACTCGGGTACCGCGAGGGATGCCTAAATCCTCTCAATAAGTGCAGCTAGTCTGCACCCCCTGCGGACAGTGTTAATCAAATAATGTACTTCTAGTAGAAACTATACACACTGTATTACAAGCGCATACAATCGCAATAAATAATAAAGAATCTCCGCACGCAGCTGTCTCGCTGACATGTATAATTTCCAAATTATTATGGACATGTATGACCATATATAACCTACAAATTACTTTAAAAAAAAAAAAATGAACCCTAATCGCAGTGAAACATTTTTTTAAATTTAAACAATTTAGGACAAAAAAAGTTATGGATTTTTAAAGGTTTGAAATGGCCGCCATTTTGAAACTGTTTAACTAGTTTCGCTGGTTTATGAATCTATCGAAGCTATTACTGCAATCGATTTTTGTGCCGAGTTTGAACCAAATTGGACCAAAATTGTGGACATTAACGTGCACGCGTGCACGCGCACACACACACACACACACCAATTTTTATTTCAAGGTCCCGTGGTTTTACCGCATTTTCCAATGGAAATTCCCATTTCCTTACATTTTTTATGTGTTTAACGTCCGACTATTGTGCACACTTGGGCTAATGCAGACGATGGGATGATGTATAGCGTATGAAAATGCCAAGCCCTGGCCGGGAATCGAACCCGGGTCCTCGGGGTGAAAGCCTAGTACGCTATCAACTAGGCCGAGGCGCTCATTTCCTTACAACTTAATGCAGTAAGAATTGCACCGGCCTTCCAGGTGTCGCTCAAGTACCTCTAGTCTCTGATGCGTGGAAGAATCGCTCCGACTTCACTTTGGTTTATTACAGGCCTGTATGTATAGAAAAGCGGCAACTGACTGCAGTCTTCAAAGCGCCTTAAGAATTGAACGACAACTATATCGAATAACCCTCACATTACTGTACCAGCTTTCATGTCGGATAATAAAACACCTTTCTTATAGTTCCTTGGATTGCTTTCCGAACCATCGACAACCGACACGTTCGTAGCGGAACTTGAAATGCCTCAACTGTTATTGTCAGTACATCTTGCCGCCAAACATAACGTTGTCTTTCCAGCAAGATTTTTATGACGAGTCTCAGAGCACAGTAATTCCATTTTTAGAGAATTTCCATTGGAATATGATATAAAGCAATCATAGTACGACCCAGACCCGATATTTTCAAGAATTCAATAGTCAGAGAGAGAGAGAGAGAGAGAGAGAGAGAGAGAGAGAGAGAGAGAGAGAGAGAGAATCGTAATTTTAGTCCGATATGATTTAAACTTGACAAAAAAAAATCGATTTTAGTAATAGCTTGAAAAAGTTCATTAACCAGTTTAAAAATAGCGATTACTTCAAAAGCCGCCTAGGTGGCCTAGTTGATAGCGTACTGGGCGTTCACTCCGAGGACCCGGGTTCGATTCCCGGCCAGGGCTTGGCATTTTCATACGCTATAAATCATCCCATTGTCTGCATTAGCCCAAGTGTGCACAATAGTCGGACGTTAAACACAAAAAAACAAAAAAAACGATATTTTAAAATTAACGTCTGTTCTAACCTTTATACCATTTTTAAAGAAGGGCGATGGTATGTTACGGTTGTTGTCTTAAGTTCGCAATTTTTGTCCATTTTGATTAAGAATTAGGAATTTTTTTGGCAGGGGTCAGGGTTCCGTTTTCGTATTTTCAATGCAGTTTAAAAATTAAAAACTGTAATATAAGAAGATTTTAATGCTGATTATGATAGAGAGATCAGAATTTTAAAAAAAGGGTAAAACAGAAAAAAAAATATTTTCGGAAATCCGCTTCTATCATGTCAGCGAATGAGCTGCGCGGTTATTGAAAACTACCATCGCACGTTCAGTACGAATCGATCGAAGTGTGTGATTGGTTTTCTTTGTGAAAATATAAATTTTTCATGGAAATGTGTATGTTGAAAATTCTGAGATGTAAATTAATAAATACAGCAGTAGGCAAGATATTGTCAAATATGCAGAGAATCGTTCGGCAAGATACTGTCAAATATGCAAAGAATCGTTCGGCAAGATATTGTCAAATATACAAAGAATCGTTCGGCAAGATATTGTCAAATATGCAAAGAATCGTTCGGCAAGATACTACCAAATAAGCTAAAAATCGTTCGGCAAGATATTGTCAAATATGCAAAGAATCGTTCGGCAAGATATTGTCAAATATACAAAGAATCGTTCGGCAAGATATTGTCAAATATGCAAAGAATCGTTCGGCAAGATACTGCCAAATAAGCTAAAAATCGTTCGGCAAGATATTGCCAAATATGCAAAGAATCATTCGGCAAGATATTATCAAATATACAGAGAATCGTTCGGCAAGATACTGTCAAATATGCAAAGAGTCGTTCGGCAAGATACTGTCAAAATATGCAGAGAATCGTTCGGCAAGATACTGTCAAAATATGGGCAATATATTTACAAAATATGCAGAGAATCGTTCGGCAATATATTGACAAAATATGCAGAGAAACGTTCGGCAAGAAACTGTCAAATATGCAGAGAATCGTTCGGCAAGATATTGTCAAAATATGCAGAGAATCTTTCGGCAAGATACTGTCAAATATACAGAGAATATCGGCATTTGACAAAATATGCAGAGAAACGTTCGGCAAGATACGTCAAAATATGCAGCGTTCGGCAAGATATTGAAAATATGCAAAATATACTGTCAAAATATGCAGAGAATCGTTCGGCAATATATTGACAAAATATGCAGAGAAACGTTCGGCAAGATACTGTCAAATATGCAAAGAGTCGTTCGGCAAGATACTGTCAAAATATACAAAGAATCTTTCGGCAAGATACTGTCAAAATATGGGCAATATATTTACAAAATATGCAGAGAAACGTTCGGCAAGAAACTGTCAAAATATGCAGAGAATCGTTCGGCAATATATTGACAAAATATGCAGAGAAACGTTCGGCAAGATATTGTCAAATATACAGAGAATCGTTCGGCAATATATTGACAAAATATGCAGAGAAACATTCGGCAAGATACTGTCAAATATACAGAGAATCGTTCGGCAAGATACTGTCAAAATATGCAGAGAATCTTTAGGCAAGATACTGTCAAAATATGGGCAATATATTTACAAAATATGCAGAGAAACGTTCGGCAAGATACTGTCAAAATATGCAGAGAATCTTTAGGCAAGATACTGTCAAAATATGGGCAATATATTGACAAAATATGCAGAGAAACGTTCGGCAAGATATTGTCAAATATACAGAGAATCGTTCGGCAAAATATTGACAAAATATGCAGAGAAACATTCGGCAAGATACTGTCAAAATATGCAGAAAATCGTTCGGCAAGACATCGTCAAATATGCAGAGAATCTTTTGAGTAATCAAATATGGACAGCGACAGATTTAAAAAGCAGCTTAATATGTGGAGACATGTCAACAAATTTCCAAAATTAATTACGAATCATATCACGTGACATAGCAATTCAAATAAAGCAGTTTGATAAAACATAAAAGTGACGTCTTTAATAATGTTGCAAGCTGTGTTCACTGCTTATCAGTCCTCGAGTAACGACTCTTATTTCTGACTAAACTTATCTGTTCGTTCCCGACCGAGACAATCTCTCACCAGACAATCCACCCCTAAGTTAAGAACTCCTGATTAGTAAACCCCGAGTGACATCTCATAATCCATTCATCCCCGTCCTGCGAGCTGTTCTCAACGCCCGTTATTTTTAACCGCTCTGTTATCCGTCGGTGATAAATTCTAAAAGTCTTATTTCCAGTCCGCATTTACAAAACAAGACTTTCTATTTCCAGTCGCGCGTATTTTGTTTTCATTTCGCCGGGGTTAATTTGAACACAGATTGGCTGCAGCCGGCGTGATGCATTTAGTGTTGTCATCGCCGTGCTAACGATATAATATGTCATGACAGGAACGTTACTATCGCAAGCCGGATCTTATCTCCTGTGACACGGGATCAGCTCGGCGTTACCGTCATACAAGCTAAACATATTCAGGGAAGCGAATCGATGCGTTTTGTATCGCTGGGCGCGAATCGATATTATTGTAGCAAAAACAATCAATCGCAATGAATTTAAAATAAAATATCGCTGCACGCAACCGTATTGCTGGCGTGATGGAAGCGAATCTCCAAAAGTAATTTTCTTATCTTACAATTTTTTATAAATTCTGTTTCGCCGTTACAATTAACACCACAATGTGCGTATACTAGCATCCTAAATTTTGAAAATACAGGTGTGACGATTTTTTTTCAATAAAATGGATTTTGGAAATGAAAAAAATGATAATTTATGCAGTTTTAAATCTGATCATGAAGGCGAAATTAAAACTAAAATAAAATGTAAAACGAAAAGCTACGAATTTTAAAATATTTTAAAAGGCAGCCATTGAAACGCAAACACACACACACACACACACACACACACAAACCTCTCTCTCTCTCTCTCCCTCTCTCTCTCACACACACACAAACACACACTCTTTCTCTCTCACACACACACTCACTCTCTCTCTCTCACACAAACACACTTTCTCTTTCTCTCTCTCACACACACACTCACACTCACCCTCTCTCTCTCTCTCTCTCACACAAAAACACACTTTTTCTTTCTCTCTCTCACACACACACTCACTCACACACTCACACACACGCACACACACACACACACTCCCCCTCTCTCTCTCTCTCTCACACACACACACACACACACACACACACACACTCACTCTCTCTCTCTCTCTCTCACACACACACACACACACACACACACACACACACACACACACACACACACACACACACACACACACACTCACTCACTCCACACACACACACGCGCACACACACTTTCTCTCTCTCTCACACACACACACACACACACACACACACACACACACACACACACACACACACACACACACACACACACACACACACACACACACACACACACACACACACACACACACACACACACACTCACACACACACACACGCTCTCTCTCTCTCACACACACGCATTCTCTCTCTCTCTCACACACACACACACACACACACACACACACACACACACACACACACACACACACACACACACACGATTTATAGGTCAGAATTGTCGCTTCAATAGTATATTTTCCAATACAAATTCTGTTATAAAGGGAAAACAAATTCTAAAAAAAAGAATGCTTTTTACGAGTGAATACAACATTAATTGGAACAAGGAAAACATCTTTTGAACTTTGCGGTACTGCGCACCTATTAACGACAGGCAACCACATTTTTTTTTAATTCATAACTCATTTTGTCGGTTCTTTAACAAAACAGAAACACAGATTTTGTTTTCAAAAAAAAAAACTGTTGTTATTTTAAGGCGAAAAGCACATTGAGGCTATTATCGCCTCCCTAAATGTAAGTGTGAGTGAGTGTAAAGTGTAAGTGTAGTGTTGTAAGTGTAAGTGTGTGTTAGATTCGGGTACCGCGAGGGACGTCTAAATCCTCTCAATAGGTGCAGCTAGTCTGCACCCCTCTATAAACACATAAAAATGCAATACTATTAAAACATATTTTAATGTAACTTTTACTTAAGGCCATTTTTAAGTGGTTATTTTCTAATTTGATTATTCCTGTTTACACGTAGACATAAAAATTAAAACCACTGATATATTTGTAAGTTTTCAAAATTACCGTTAGACATAAAAATTAAAACCACTGATATATTTGTAAGTTTTCAAAATTACCGTTAGACATAAAAATTAAAACCACTGATATATTTGTAAGTTTTCAAAATTACCGTTAGACATAAAAATTAAAACCACTGATATATTTGTAAGTTTTCAAAATTACCGTTAGACATAAAAATTAAAACCACTGATATATTTGTAAGTTTCCAAAATTACCGTTAGACGCTGGTATTTTGTTTTCCTTATTAATTTTCCATCATTGTCTATTTAACTGCCGCATAAAGAAAAATTAAATTAAAAAACAATAAAACGCAGAAATGAAAGCGAAAGTTTTTTTGAGTCAAGAAAAACCGTGAATAACGTTTTGCAGCCGCGAGCGTTTTTCTTTTGTAAATTATGTAAAAAGTAGAAAGTCATTAAACGCGAACGATGTAACGGCGAGGGTTGGGCAGGACACCGCCCCTTGACCGCCCATCAATTAGCCCTCACTCCCGGTGACATGTCCCAATTTGTCCCGTCGTTCCTTGTGTATCCAGAGCTGTCCCTACAATGCGCCTCTTTAACCTTTGTAAAACTCTCGTGACAACAGAAAGTCTTGATTATTTTTACAAATCAAATCAAAAGAATTTTGACGATGACAAAGTACAATCGCGTTTCAGAAATGTCGAAGTGTTCGGAGGTATTTCAACTCGGTGTTTCTGTTTTTAATTCGAAGATGTAACCGTGATTTTCACAACCAAAACAAAACCGCTGGGCGAAATACTAGAAACTTTTACGTAGCACTATACTGGAAAACCGCTGAGATAATTGAAAAAAGCGTTTAAACCCGTCGGGAGCTGTAGCGCGGTTTTAAAAATTGCACTGCAGCTCCCCAGGGGTCTTAACCCGTGTTGAAAATTTTTTAACGGCTACAAAAAAGATCTATTTTGTTTATCTCCGTTTTGGCTCCGGTTTTTGTGCGCTTTATAACGTCAGATATTCACGTAAAGTATCAGACTTGCCAAGCGAGCCGTTAGAAAATATATCAAAGCTACAGGTCGAAGGCGAGTGAAGCGAACTAGCCGAAACGGACAGATTTTAGTGCAACAAAAAGTAAGAAAACTCAAATACAGTCATATTTACTAAACAAAAATTGAAATATCCTATTATCATATATTGTAAACGAAGTTTGACACGGACTCGGTGGTCGATGTTGCTAAAGCACCGGTCAGTCTGCTGCCACTCTGAAGTGCGCACGTCAAGGTTAATTCAAGTCGCAGATCCATTGTTTCACTCTTACAGTTCACAGCGGGCAGATTTTAGTGCAAAAACAGGAAAACTCAAATACAATCATATTCAGTAAACACAATTTGAAATATCCTAATACTATATACTGTAAATAAAACATTCTACACGGACTCGGTGGTCGATGTTGCTAAAGCACCGGTCAGTCTGCTGCGTCTCTGAACTGCGCACTTCAAGGTTCTTATTCTTTTTATATTCTTCTTCTTTTCTGCTAGGATTATTGTCACTATGTTGAATATAATGATCTGCCTTCCTTAGCTTCGTCAATTCTACTTTTGACGCGTTTCGGAGAACCTCCATCTTCAAAAACTATATTTATACTGGTCACCAATATTATAGCCCGTCCTGTTTATAATTTTCTACCTCCACCTCGTACCCCTCCTCTATTCAACACGTGTACATTAAATCTGACGTGCTCGCTTCTGATTGGCTCCTTTCAAACTTTCTCTTCAACGGTCCTGTTAATTTTTTAAATATATTTTTAAACATAATATCTGCTTGCGACGATATCTGTTCACTGATTATGTTTTCTCCCTTTAATTTAGATTCAAAAATTTCCAAGTTCTCTAAAATGTTCATACGTCTTTTTTTTCCTGTCATATGTAGTACTTTCATGGAGTTTTCTATTTCACGAGGTATGTGTCCCTCTTTTATTAAATGTGACGCATAATTTGAATCATTTTTGCCGTATTTGAATGATCTTACATGTTCTTTAAACCTAGTTCTAAATTTTCGTCCCGTTTGTCCTATGTAGACTGCCTCGCATCCACACTGTATTCTGTATACCCCATTCTTACTATATTTGTCCTTTTCTTCTATATTCTTTGTCAGTTTGTTCCTTATCGTATTATTTATAGCCATTGCTATATCTATATCATATTTTCTAAAAAAATTCATAAATTTATATGCCTCTTTCCCCGTATATGTTACTTTAGCCCATTTTCGTTTTTATCATCTCTCTTATCGCCGTTTTCTTCCTCTCTCTTTCTTTTAATTCTTCGTAACAGATTTCTTATAATTTTTAAATCATAATCGTTGTTCAAGGTTCTTAGTTGAAGCCTCAGTTACTTCCGTTGTTCTATCCTTACCGTTCACGTTGATCTCTCGTCCTAATTACAGATGAAGATTGATTTTGAACTAGACCTAAACAATATTTCAACCGATCGCTTAGAGGTAGTTAAACCTCGAGGAAGGATATCGTCTAGTTCTAGGTAATATCGTGAATTCAAAACGACGACAGTCATTAATGAAGTGACCGTTATTTTGGTAGCGAAATGTTTTAAAGCATCTACAGACGTACGGACAGTTCCTGTTATTGTGTCAAAGTTTAAACGAACAGCTGTCGAAAGCCGCCTTGACGTAACAGGATAATAAACAGTTTAATAGTGACAAATCGACAGTGTTCACCAAAAATGGAGAAGATTCAGACAAGATGCAAAGCAAATTCAACACAGAATCAGCAACAAATTGATTTCATTTTATACACATTCTTCTGTCGCGGTAGCGGGGTGATCCCAAAACCACCCTTCCAAGACTAAACACGTCCAGGTAGCCGGGCAAACAAAACCAGGGGTAGAAACACCCTGACACCTATGCTGAAAAGACTTATTGTGTACACCTAAACAGTTTCATAAATAAGACTTATGGTTGTGTCACTGAGGTGGGGGGGATTAAGGGTACAAAACAACCCTCGCTCACATTATACCTGGGTTGACAAATAGTAACGTCGCCACCTGCGCGGACGTGGATTAGTTTCGGCTTAGAAAATTGTGCGGAATGATCGCTTCCGTCACGGAATTTTGGCTGTGAAAGGAAATAACGACAGAGATAACGATTTGATGGCGCAATCATTGCAGCAACTAATTTGGAAAACCTAATTTGCAGATTTTTCCTCAGTAACCTTGCTTATGGGCATTGTTACATTTACTATGTTGAGTATAATGATCTGCCTTCCCTAGCTTCGTCGATTCTACTTTTGTTGACGTGTTTCGGAGAATCTCCATCTTCAAAAACTATATCTATACTCTAGAGTATATAGAAACACGTCACAATGGATTAGCATGGATTAGTTTCGGCTTAGAAAATTGTGCGGAATGATCGCTTCTGTCACGGAATTTTGGCTGTGAAACGAAATAACGACAGAGATAACGATTTGATGGCGCAATCATTGCAGCAACTAATTTGGAAAACCTAATTTGCAGATTTTTCCTCAATAACCTTGTTTATGGGCATTGTTACATTTACTATGTTGAGTATAATGATCTGCCTTCCCTAGCTTCGTCGATTCTACTTTTGTTGACGTGTTTCGGAGAACCTGCATCTTCAAAAACTATATCTGTACTCTAGAGTATATAGAAACACGTCGACAAAAGTAGAATTGACGAAGCTAGGGAAGGCAGATCATTATACTCAACATAGTGACAATAGGCTAATCCTAGCAGAAAAGAAGAAGAATATAAAAAGAATTGTTACATTTCATACTGTACTTCATAATTTTTTTGTTTCGACGATGTGATTAAAGCGAATTTTCAAAATTAACAGCAGGGCACGTTACACAAACAAATAAAAAGTGCTGAAATATGGAAAAAAGTGACAAACATAACCTCCACTATTTTTTTTTTTTTTTTTTTTTTTTTTTAACGTCCGACTATTGTGCACACTTGGGCTAATGCAGACGATCCTCCAAATTACTACTGCACGAAAGTAAGTAACGTGTTTTTCATTGCGAAAACGATTGATTAAATGCATATTATTAATAATAAAATATATTTTTGTTTTGAAAAAAGAGACTTAAGGACCTAACACTGTTTTGTGATAAAACGTAGTCTTTTGCTCGCACGCCGGTTGCAACGAAACTAATTTAATTTTGTCGCACTTCAAACGCGATACGATGCTTCAAAGACGCCGTGATTTTTTAAGAAAATCGACTACACGACCGTAATCTCAACATAAACTGAGAAAACGTTCACAAATAAACGGCCGCCATGGTTTAACGAAGTTTTCACTACAATAAGATGCAAGGTAAGTACTGACTTATTACAATGTGATGGCAGTACTTCGATGGGCGACCTTGGCGTAGTAAATCTAGCATGCTTTATGCAACGTAAACAGCAATGACGTCACAATATAGTTCCGCCAAAAATGGCTTAAAATCGTACTAAATGTAGGCCGGGAGACCACCAAATGTGGATAGCTGAGACAAGCGGAGCGGATTGAACATTAACGGCAAAAAGAAACGGAGCTCGGTCATAACTTTTAAATCTGTAGACGTATAGTCGGCATGGTGGAGGAAGCGGAGTAGGCTTCAAAAGTATCTTAGTCAAAGCTACGCAGAGCGGAGCCTAGCGACGCCACTTGACTCCGCTCAGCTGCGTTACGCTTCCAGTGGCCGTAAATACGTTAAAAACAGTAGGTTAGGGTTTAAATGCGTAGTACGCTCCGCTTAGCACAACTCCGCTTCATATTTCGTGGCCACTCGGTCTTAATCTTCCGAGGGTGAATATCTCTTAATTCAATAATAATGTACATAATGAAAAAATTTTAAAAATCATTACTTTAGTAAAAATACCACAATTATTTTACAATTTAAAAAAGGAACCACGAAAGCCCAAAATCTGCAAGAAGTCTGAACCCGGCTAAAATTTAAAACTTTCAGCGCTAAATTTTAGTATTTCATTGAAAAATACAAAAAAATGAATCCGACAACGGTTGCGTTTAAAAAATTTAGGATCTTAAAACGACCGCCATTTTGAAACTTACGAAGGGATTTCTTTCGTTAAGACAAATCGTCCAGTTTAGTACGAAAACCTATTTTTTTGTCGTTTTGTATCAAATCAAGACACACGTGTAAAGACTACAAATTTTCAACGACTACTCAAAAGTGTTCTAGACGTCAGATCAGTGCTTATTTCATAGTAGCGAGTCTGGGTCCTTACCATGATGGCTGATAATAGCTCAATTTTCCTTTGAATATCGCAGCTTATTTCTCTTCGCAGGGGGTGCAGACTAGCTGCACCTATTGAGAGGATTTAGACGTTCCTCACGGTACCCGAGTCTAACATACACTTACAACACTACATTTACGACTAACACTTTACACTCACACTTCCATTTAGGGAGGTGATGATAGCCTCAATGTACTTTTTGCCTTAGAATAAATTTATATATATATATTTAACGTCCGACTATTGTGCACACTTGGGCTAATGCAGACGATGGGATGATTTATAGCGTATGAAAATGCCAAGCTCTGGCCGGGTATCGAACCCGGGTCTTCGGGGTGATATATATATATCCCGGAAGACCACAGAGAAGATATCGAACCTGGCAGCAGATATCAGAAGAAGGAGGCTTCGGTTCTATGGACACATCAGTAGACTCCCAACAACGAGACTTGCCAACAGAATCCTTAAGTATACACAAGGTGTCAAATCAACAACGTCGTGGATCGCACAAGTCAGAATAGACCTACATGACGCAGGAATAGACTCAACAGATGTTGAAGATAGGCACGCATACAGGAGAAAGATGCTCGGTTGGAAGGTCCCAGAGAATGAAATCCCAAAGAGAGCAGGGGTAAAATGGACGGAGGAGCGGAAGAGGATCCATGGGGACAGGATGAGGGAGGTGTGGAGGATTAGAAGGAACAAGACATGAGTCGGAGTGCTTTGCGTGATCCAACAGGGTCTAATAATAATAATAAATAATAATAATAATATATAATAATATATATATATATATATATATATATATATATATATATATATATATATATATATATATAATGTTACTACAGTTCTCTCCATCATGGAATAAATGCTTAAACAGAAATTGCCTTTTCCGAGACTGCAATACAATGTTGTTTGTTTAAATTAAAAATAGATTTTTGAAAAAAAAATCAAATACATTGCTTGAATAAACGTACTGACCGATATTACACACACAAAGTGAATTTGCATTGGGAAGAAAAACGCAAAACTTTGAGACGACAACAGATAAAAACACTTATAAATATTTACACTGGTAATTACAGAGATGGCTCAGTATTTCAACACCATACTAAACCTGTTAATTCTTTAAAAAAACTCTCGACACAAACGTAAGACGCGGATGCCTGTGAAATTTTATATCTTCATCTACCCAACAAGCGTACACAAAGAGTGAAGATGAAAGGGGAAGATAGAGTGTAATTAAGTTTATGTTGGGAGAACAGAATATTCGGCAAGAACGGAAAAGCGGGGGTTGAATGTAGGGGTGCGTCATTCGTTTATTATATAATCTACGCCGTTATGGGACGCTGCGGAGATTTCCTTAAGATTCGTTGTTAACAGCACAATTCATTTTGGTTTATTTCTGTAGCCCTTTTGTGTTTGCACAAAGCATTTTCGAAAGTTTCTGCCTCGTACGTACGTAAGTACGTGAAAATTATATTCGTTGCTTTATTGGATCAACGAGAATAACAGCTTTTGCCACGATGGATTTTATTATTATTATTATTTTAAGGCGATATGCACATTGAGGCTATTATCGCCTCCTTAAATGTAAGTGTGAATGTAAAGTGTTAAAATCGTAAGTGTAGTGTTGCAAGTGTAAGTGTGTGTTAGACTCGGGTACCGTCTAAATCCTCTCACTAGGTGCAGCTACTCTACAACCCCCTGCGGGGTTGCCACGTTGGAAATGAACCGAGTGAAAATTAACTTGCTACAAATCAGAATTAACCTAACCTAACCTACCAAATGAACAGTATCAAACCTTGTTCAACATTTTCTTACTTGAACATACTTTTTCCTTTTCACTTCATTTGAAACTTAAAAACATTTATAATAATCAGTGTTCCCTAGCTTCGTCAATTCTTCTTTCGTCGACGCGTTTCGGTTAATCTCCATCTTCAAAAATTATTTCTATACTGGTCACCAATACTACGGCTCTAATATTATAGTACTGCGTATGGCAGAAAAAAGAAGACGTATGAATATTTCAGAGAACTTGGAAATTTTAAAATCTAAATTAAATGGAGAAAACATAATAAATGAACGTTTAAAAATCTAAAAATTTTCAAAAATTAACAGGAGGGACGACCGTTGAAGAGAAAATTTGAAAGGAGCCAATCAGAAGCGAGCGAAAACGTATGATTTTGAAGAGCCAGCCAGAAGCGAGCACGTTGAACACAATAGAGGAGGGGTACGAGGTGGAGCTAGAAAGGTATAAATAGGACGAGCCATAATATTGGTGACCAGTATAGAAATAGTTTTTGAAGATGGAGGTTCTCCGAAACGCGTCAACGAAAGAAGAATTGACGGAGCTAGGGAAGGCAGATTATTATACTGAACATAGTGACAATAATCCTAGCAGAAAAGAAGAAGAATATAAAAAGAATTACAAAACATTTCTTTCCAAAAAATGTACAAGTGCGGTCAGTAGACAATGGCTGGCGAAAGTTCACGTACCGGTCCTTGCACTTCGCTACAGTGTGACAAACACAACAGCTTAAAATGATCACACATATTTACATAAAGCAGCGTGGAACTTCGCAGGCTGTTTAACATACTTTTTTTACTGCAAATGGCCGGATGAAAAGAAAAGTACCGCGAAACAGACTTCGGCTAATTAAAATAATTTTCTTCAACGCTTGCAATTAGAAGCCGGTTAAATAATTAACCCAACAATTACCTTATTACTCGCGAATGTTGTAACTGCACTTTTTGCCGCTGCAGAACCAGAGGTCGTGTTTCTGGGTTGAGAGACAGCTGTTCCCGTAGCGAGCGCATTGAAGCCCAGTTTTTAGTCCGACTTGAAGTCCATAAACTTGCAACACTGTAACGCACTGAATTACTTTCGTTCGGCTCTGTTTTTTTCAATTCCAGTAAAACGAAACACTTTGCATTCAACGTTGCGATGCAGTCGCGAACTGTGTCTGCAAACTCTTCTGTTCATTGCCTTATTATTTTTTTTTTTAACATCCGACTATTGTGCACACTTGGGCTAATGCAGACGATGGGATGATTTATAGCGTATGAAAATGCCAAGCCCTGGAAGGGAATCGAACCCGGGTCCTCGGGGTGAAAGCCCAGTACGCTATCCACTAGGCCACCGAGGCGGCTTGCTCATTGCCTTATGAGATCCTCCAACTGAAATCACATTCTTTACAAGTTGGCACTTCCATCTGAGTTTGATCTTTCCTTTATTTGTACATTTCTTTCAGCAAATATTCCTGCCCTGTGTCGATACAGGGTTGATGTCTACATCAAATTTTCTCTTGTATTATCTACCATTTCCGTTTCTACCGATCGTCCAATTTCCGGAGCCGCCTCGGTGGTCTAGTTGATAGCGTACTGGGCTTTCACCCCGAGGACCCGGGTTCGATTCCCGGCCAGGGCTTGGCATTTTCATACGCTATAAATTATCCCATCGTCTGCATTAGCCCATGTGTGCACAATAGTCGGACGTTAAACACAAAAAAAATAATGATAATAAATAAATAAATAAAATCTACGTAATTAATATTATAAAATTTCAAATAATTAAGTTATCCCACATATTGTATTGATGGATAGGATAAGTACCCGGACTTAACCTTGTTAATCTAAAAATAAAAAAATGAACCCCGACAGCCGTGATAGTATTTGCCTCGCTTTTTTAAAAAAACTGACTACCATTCTTAATCAGCTTTAAAATCTACGTAGCCGCCTCGGTGGCCTAGTTGATAGCGTACTGGGCTTTCACCCCGAGGACCCGGGTTCGATTCCCTTCCACAGCTTGGTATTTTCGTACGCTATAAATTATCCTATCGTCTGCATTAGCCCAAGTGTGCACAATAGTCGGACGTAGAACACAAAAAAAAAACAATTTCCGGTGCTATCTTAACCTTCTTACACTGGTCCAAGCATATCCCTCTGACCTCTATATCTTACTTGTTCCAGCTTCGGAAATAGTGTATTATGATTTTTGTCATTGTAGAAAAAGTTAGATTTGGCTATAAACTCTAAAAGTTCATTGCTTTATTGTGAGATCATCCTATTCTTTAGAAGTTGGTACTTTGATCTGAGTTTGATCTATCCTCTATAAATTTTCTTCAACAAGTATTCCTATATCAACCCTCTTCCTTGTTTTATTTCTACCGTTCATCCAATTTCCGGTCCTTTCCCAACCTTCTTACCGGTGCAAACATGTCCCTGAAAACTCTGTGTCCAAAGTTTAGCTGACTCTAAACCTTACTTGTTCTACCTTATGGAAGTACTTTATTCTGTTTTTGTCGTAGAAAAAGAGTTAGATTTGGCTTTACAAACTCTAAAGTTCATTGCTTTATTGTGAGATCCTCCTACTGAAGTTATATTCTTTAGAAGTTGGTACTTTCATCTGAGTTTGATCTTTCTTCTAGTTGTAAATTTTCTTCAACATGTATTTCTTCCCACGCCTACACCAGCCTTCATTCTTGTGTTATCTACCACGTCAGTTTTTACCTTCGTTCCCAACTTCTTACACAGTTCCAAACATATTCCTCAGAACTCTGTTCTCCAAGATGTACCTTACTTGTTCCAGCTACTCTGATTTTTGTGGTTGTAGAAAAAGTTTTCATGTTTTCACCGGATCAGTCTTGTCAATGTCTTCAACCAACCTGTTTCTTACCTCCCCTCCATCTGCAGGCCATATTGATTTAACCAACTACCGCAAAAAATTACATTCTGAACAAGGTGATCGATATATCCACAAGCCTAAGTCTGGGCGGCAACTAAATGCGAGCGAAGCTGCGCCGAACTGAACCGAGCGGAACGGATTGAAGACAAGCGGCAAAAGAAACGGTGTTTAGTCTTTGTGCATCTTTTAAATCTAAATATTTAGACATACTGATTCTAGAAAACTGTTATGTTTAAAAACCGTAACCTAGGTAAGGAGAAATAAGTTTGGAGGCGTGGTGGGGAAAGCGGACCTAGACCGAGTCGAATCTATGCGGATTGGAGTCCAGGGACGCCGCTTCACTCCGTTACCATTTCATTGGTCGAACTTACAATAAAAGCAATAGGTTAAGTTTTGAATGCCTAGTCCGCTCCGCTACGCATTTGGTGGCCACCAGGCCAAATCGTGTAACATTTCGGCTGATACACCTGCTACAACTTTAACTAACATTTTCTTAAATCTGCAATGCTTTAAGTGTGTTCAAAATGTTGATTTTTTTTTGCAGTTTAAAATTAAGTTCGTCACCTAACCCTCATAATCACTTCTTTTTGTAATATCTCGTCTTTTACTCCATTTAAAAAAATGTATTCCTTCTCTAAAATAGGCATCAGCTGAGACAGTTCTTGTTTCGAATAAAAAATGACAATCCTCTAACATTTTTATTAAACAGTATAAAATACGACGTAAAATATATCTACTTTTTTTTTATTAAATGTAAAAAAAAACAATCGAGGCACAAGGCGAAGTACGGTTTTATTCATGAATTCAAATCGTTTTTCATAGCAACACACATTCGGTGACGAATTTATTGTCAAAGCGCGTTTCGCTTGATGAAAACAATACAGATAAAATATCCGAGCGTTTAGAAGAAGAATTACGTCAGAAGACGTCTAAAAAACTCGCTTCCTCAAGATTTTCCCCGGAAAACGTGATGGCCCCCCATTTATTTTCCGGCGCATTTAACGGGAAAACAAACAAATAAAATCTGAAATATCCCCCCCACTTGTAAATCTCTCAAAACGGCAAATAAAGGCTGTATAATACCATCCGAAGTCTTCCAACGACGTCTTAAGTCTTCCAAATGGCCCAAACGTGTAAACATATTGTGAGTCCTATATTTGTTTTGTCAACACCCACTTCCTATATCTATCCGATTTCATCTTCCCCCCTCATTTCGTCCTCCCACACAAACACTGATGTCTTTATGTGTCTATGTCGAGATTATATCTGTTATGTTCGGGCAATAGATTAGCTTCGTTGGCGAACAGTGTCTCGTGCAACACGTGTTACGAGATTCTAACCGGGGAAAATTAATTTTTAATTCTTTTAGCGTAAAATTAAACGGAATTTTACAATACTCCGTTATATATTTGGCAGCACAGTGCGTAATTGAAAAGGAAAAATGGAATAGTGTAAACAGTACAGTTGAATTTGCACCGGCGGAAGAAAATATTCAATTTAAATTATTGGTGATACACAATAAATCATTATGCTATTAACTAACCAACACACCGTTCCTCATTAAAATAGTTCTGTTGTTTGACTGTTACACTAACACACTAAAAAAAGTACGACAACTAATGTAAATAAAAGCAAAGTTATGTATGTTGGGAACGACGAACCATTGATGAAAGGTATAGAAGTTAAGGGTGTGAAATTGGAATATGTATACTTGGGAACAATATTCACGAAAATGGGAAAATTAACCACGCAATGCAAAACAGGTAAGCAAGCAATGCTAACCATCAGATTATTATTATTATTATTTTTGTGTTTAACGTCCGACTATTGTGCACACTTGGGCTAATGCAGACGATGGGATGATCTATAGCGTATGAAAATGCCAAGCCCTGGCCGGGAATCGAACCCGGGTCCTCGGGGTGAAAGCCCAGTACGCTATCAACTAGGCCACCGAGGCGGCTACCATCAGATTAAAAACACAATCATAGGCAAGAAGGAAATAAGCGCAAACACCAAAATGGTAATATATAAAACAGTGTACCTATGCTCACCTATGGACCTGAGAGCTGGCCAATTACATCCAGATCTGCAAGTAAAATAACAGCAACAGAAATACCTAAGACGGGTGGTCGATAAAACTCGATTCGACAGAGAAAGAAATGTCAGAGTTGGAGAAACATTAAGAATGGAACCATTAACTGGGAAAAAAGCAATTGAAGTGGTACGGTCACGTCAATAGAATGGAGAGAGGGAGGGTCCCGAAATATATTTTGGAAGCCAAACCGATAGGAAGGAGAAATAGAGGAAGACCACGAGTGACATGGACGGACACAATAAAGGATCTGGGAAGAAGGAGAGGAAAGAATGAGAGGGAAATGAGACGTCTAACCGACAGACGAGTATGGAAGGCATTTTCCGAGGCCACGATGCCAATGGCATAAGGAAGGAAGGAAGAAGAAGAAGACTGTTACAGTTCTCAATATGAGGCATCTTCAGACAAAGAGCACAAATACCTTATACCCTTACACGTATTGAAATTAAAATACGCGTCATATAAATGTATGTTCATTAATTAATGATTTAACAGTATTGCATTGAACCCCAATTTTTTTTTTTTTTTTTTTTTTTTTTTAACGTCTGACTATTGTGCACACTTGGGCTAATGCAGACGATGGGATGATTTATAGCGTATGAAAATGCCAAGCCCTGGCCGGGAATCGAACCCGGGTCCTCGGGATGATAGCCCAGTACACTATCAACTAGGCCACCGAGGCGGCTAACCAAACCCCAAATAAAAATCATGTGCATTGTTTTCTTTTCATTTTTATTTTAAATACGATAATTTGTTCGAAAACACGACAGACACAACTAGTTTTTAACAACCTAACCTGAAACTTATTACAGCCTATCAGCTGTTCAATGAAATCAGCTGATCTTTACGAATTAATATAAAATAACTGATCTTTTAATATAACTACCAAAATTAAATTAACGATTTATTGCATACACTTCTTCGTTGTTTTCGTAGTGTAGTGGTTATCGCGTGTGCCTCACACGCGCAAAGTCCCCGGTTCGATCCCGGCGGAAACAAAGAAATTTTTAATTATAATTAATTTAATACGAGACTTGCGACGCTCAAAATATTGTTATATTAACATCACAACCAGTCCTTTAAACATAAAACATGTTAAAAAGCTAAAATAGAAACATTTTTATAATTCAGGTTTAACTTTGAGACGTACGGCATTATGCCCTTAGCCTATATCTCCGCCGGTTACCGACATCATCATACTGTCTTTGACTCTTCTCCCCTCCCATTCGAATGACACTTTGACACGTCCTGAACCCGTGTCCCCCGGGACATCGCTCCTGTCTCCACGCGTTTCCTTTATATCCATCTTGCCATCCCGGTTTATCTTCGCAGTCCTACTGATTTATACATCTGCGACGTCCATTTCCTGGCCGTTTTTCAGCAGTCCGCAAATCCAGGCATGATAAATGTTTTGTTTTTATGGGCTGGGGACGTAACTGAGTTACGCCGGGCAAACAGAATGAAGCCCGATAAATTTACTGCGGAGGGGCCGAGACATTCCGTCCGGCTGCGAACTGCGCTGCTTATTGCTTACAAATTACAGTTTGTTACGTTTAATGAACTCTTATTAGCGGGTATGAACTGGTGCCGCCATCATGGTACGGTCCGGACAGGGACCGTGATACGAGCGCCGATCCTCACCTTTAGATGGCACAAAAATCTATTAGTCGGTCACGCAGAAAAATCCGTTGAGCAGTTTCACACATACTCACACACACTCTCTCTCTCTCTCACACACACACACACACACTCACTCACTCACACACGCGCGCGCACACACACACTCCCCCCCTCTCTCTCTCTCTCTCTCTCTCTCTCTCTCACACACACACACACACACACACACACACACACAGAGAGAGAGAGAGAGAGAGCGTTTGTAAAATGCTGATTTTTTCTCCTTATTTAAAAATACTTTTTAAATCCAAGTTTATAGAGACTCTCTCTCTCTCTCTCTCTCTCTCTCACACACACACACACACACACTCACACACGCGCACACACACTCTCTCTCTCACACACACACACACACACACCACAAAACTCTCTCTCTCTCTCTCTCTCTCTCGCGTGCACACACAAATGATTTATAGGTCAGAATGGTCAGAATTTAATAGTTTATTTTCCAATACAAATTTGTTATAAAGAGGAAAACAAATTCTAAAAAAGAATGCTTTTACAGTGAATACAACATTAATTGGAACAAGGAAAACATCTTTTGAACTTTGCGGTACCGCGCACCTATTAACGATGGCAACCACCTTTTTTTAATTCATAACTCATTTTGTCGGTTCTTTAACAAAACAGAAACACAGATTTTGTTTTCAGAAAAAAAACTGTTGTTGTTATTTTAAGGCGAAAAGCACATTGAGGCTATTATCGCCTCCCTTATGTAAGTGTGAGTGTAAAGTGTTAAAGTCGCAAGTGTAGCGTTGTAAGTATAAGTGTGTGTTAGACTAGGCTACCGCGAGGGACGTCTAAATCCTCTCAATAGGTGCAGCTAGCCTGCACTTCCCATTCCGAATACTGTATTTACAAAATCTTAACATTTTTTTGAAAATCGGATTCACCATTGTAAACAGCAATAACATCTGCGCAAATTAACATTTTAAATTTTCAAATACCTCAGAAAATATGAAAATTTATCTGACGGTGGTCAGGGTTCATGAAATTTTAAAATTCTAATTTAAGACTAATTCGACGGTGATTGTCGTAGGTTTCCAAAAAAAAGTCTAAAATAAAAAAAAAACTATTGGCACGTTGTTATTTTTTGGAAATATACGTCCAGCAGCGAGACAGTTGTGTGCCGTCCATTATTACTTAATTGCAGCCGCCTCGGTGGCCTAGTTGATAGCGTACTGGGCTTTCACCCCGAGGACCCAGGTCTTGGCATTTTCATACGCTATAAATCATCCCATCGTCTGCATTAGCCCAAGTGTGCACAATAGTCGGACGTTAAACACAAAACGTTATTTCACATTTATAATTGGATTGGTACATAAGTGTACATATTAAGTTTGTAAAAGTACTGTGACAGTTTAGGTTAGGATAAACGTTCGATTCCCGAAGGAAAGTTCTTCGCGTTTCCCAAGTCGCGTACATTGTGGTCTTTACGAGTTACTGTCGGGGATTTCTTCTGTCCCAACTCGCTGCTATTTAAAGTGGGTCAAACCCGCCAACTCGTTGTCGCTTGGCGCCATTTTCTGCGCGAAGTGGCTCGGAAAAACACAATATCGTTTAGTGTTCTGCTTGGTTTGGAATATTTTCATAATTTAGCAAATAATTTACCATATCGCTAACGATACGGTATTATCTATGGTGGAATAATCAAACGCTTTCAACAAAAAATTAATCACGGTTAATTTATTTTTAAAGTTTTGGTAACACATTCCTTATATTCTCGACATTGATAATTTGTCTGGTATTATCTGGATGAAATTAAAGGCACAATTCGACTTACCAATGTCTTATCAACGTTTTAGAAACGATTATTTCAAACCAAATAGGGTAAAAATTTCGTTTACATAATAATCGAAACACATTCCGTATATACTCGGCATTGATAATTTGATAACCGATAGTGTCCGGATAAAATTATTATTACCATTTAATTTATCATTTATCAATGTTTTAGAAACGATTATTTCAAAACAAATAGGGTAAAAATTTCGTTTACATAATAATCGAAACACACTCCGTATATACTCGGCATTGATAATTTGATAACCGATAGTGTCTGGATAAAATTATTATTACCATTTAATTTATCATTTATCAATGTTTTAGAAACGATTATTTCAAAACAAATAGGGTAAAAATTTCGTTTAGATAATAGTCGAAACACATTCCGTATATACTCGGCATTGATAATTTGATAACCGATAGTGTCTGGATAAAATTATTATTACCATTTAATGTATTATTTATCAATGTTTTAGAAACGATTATTTCAAAACAAATAGGATAAAAATTAAGTTTAGATAATAGCCGAAACACACACCTTATATAGGGTACTCGGCATTGATAATTTGATAACCGATAGTGTCTGGATAAAATTATTAATACCATTTAATTTATCATTTATCAATGTTTTAGAAACGATTATTTCAAAACAAATAGGGTAAAAATTTCGTTTACATAATAATCGAAACACACTCCGTATATACTCGGCATTGATAATTTGATAACCGATAGTGTCTGGATAAAATTATTATTACCATTTAATTTATCATTTATCAATGTTTTAGAAACGATTATTTCAAAACAAATAGGGTAACAATTTCGTTTAGATAAAAACACATTATATAATCGGTATTGATAATTTAGATAATAAAATTATTAATACCTTTTTAATTTATCATTTATCAATGTTTTAAAACACAAACCAAATTCCGAAACACACTCAGTATATACTCGGCATTGATAATTTGATAACCGATAGTGTCCGGATAAAATTATTTTTATACTATTTAATTTATTATTTACCAATGTTTTAGAAACGATTATTTCAAAACAAATAGGGTAAAAATTTCGTTTACATAATAGTCGAAACACATTCCGTATATACTCGGCATTGATAATTTGATAACCGATAGTGTCCGGATAAAATTATTATTACCATTTAATTTATCATTTATCAATGTTTTAGAAACGATTATTTCAAAACAAATAGGGTAAAAATTTCGTTTAGATAATAGCCGAAACACACTCCGTATATACTCGGCATTGATAATTTGATAACCGATAGTGTCTGGATAAAATTATTATTACCATTTAATTTATCATTTATCAATGTTTTAGAAACGATTATTTCAAAACAAATAGGGTAAAAATTTCGTTTAGATAATAATCGAAACACATTCCATATATACTCGGCATTGATAATTTGATAACCGATAGTGTCTGGATAAAATTATTAATACCATTTAATTTATCATTTATCAATGTTTTAGAAACGATTATTTCAAAACAAATAGGGTAAAAATTAAGTTTAGATAATAGCCGAAACACATTCCGTATATACTCGGCATTGATAATTTGATAACCGATAGTGTCTGGATAAAATTATTATTACCATTTAATTTATCATTTATCAATGTTTTAGAAACGATTATTTCAAAACAAATAGGGTAAAAATTTCGTTTACATAATAATCGAAACACACTCCGTATATACTCGGCATTGATAATTTGATAACCGATAGTGACCGGATAAAAGTATTATTACCATTTAATTTATCATTTATCAATGTTTTAGAAACGATTATTTCAAACCAAATAGGGTAAAAATTTCGTTTACGTAATAATCGAAACACACTCCGTATATACTCGGCATTGATAATTTGATAATCGATAGTGTCTAGATAAAATTATTAATACCACTTAATTTATTATTTATCAATGTTTTAGAAACGATTATTTCAAAACAAATAGGGTAAAAATTTCGTTTAGATAATAATCGAAACACATTCCGTATATACTCGGCATTGATAATTTGATAACCGATAGTGTCTGGATAAAATTATGAATTCCATTTAATTTTTCATTTATCAATGTTTTAGAAAAGATTATTTAAAAAAAAAAAAATAGGGTACACATTACGTTCAGCTAATAGCCGAAACACATTCCGTATATAATCGGCATTGATGATTTGATAACCGATACTGTCTGATTAAAATTATACATACCATTCGATTTATCATTTGTCTTATCAAGGTTTTAGAAAAGATAAAGGCAGAGAAACAAACCACTCCACAATGCAGAAATAAGGAAGACAAACTACTGTTCAGTACAAATCGTTCACTGAAATAAAGTTTTAGATAGCCATCTATTGTCAAGCTTTATTACAGGTACTGGAAATGTTTTTGGACAGATGTTTGATGAATATATAAATTTTTTGTGTGTGTACTGGGACAATAAAGTTTTATTTATCTATTGTCCAAGCTTTATTACAGGTACTCGGATGTTTCAACTGGCCACCGAAGCAGCTGAATATCTACAAGTAATTGATAAATTCTAAGGCCGGGTTACCACCAAACGCGGAGCCGACTACGTATTCAAAACCTAACCTATTGTTTTCAAGACCTAATCTATAAGTTCGGCCATTGAAAACGTAACGGGGCTGAGCGGAGTCGCTGTGCTCCACTCCGCGTAGCTTCGACTCTGACTAGGTTCGGTTTTGAACTAGCTTCCCCCACCCTGACCACGCCTCCAAACTTACTCTCGTTACCAAGGTTACGGTTTTTAAACATACTACTTTGTTAGAATCGGTTACAGTAGGCCTAAACACTAATATTTAAAAGATAAAAAACGTGTTTTTTGAAATGACTGAACTCCGTTCGTCGTCATTTCGCTTCATCCGCATTTGGTGGACACCCGACCTAATTCTGTTAGTATTTTATAGGACTTTAAGGCGAAAAGGGTTTGAAAAGAAATTACTGTTGTTTGGAAAAACTACCCGAGATAACACACTACACTAACACGCAAAATTTCATCAAAATCGGACCGAACAATTTAGCCTTCATTTACAGGATGAAATCAGATTTTCAGTAAATTTAAGATGGATACTCGTACGTCAGCTGTCGCTCTGTCTGGATTATTTTTTTTTTGATTGCAGTTCGACAAGTATAAGTTAAATAACTTTCTGTTAATGGAACGTATGAAGACAGACAAGTTACAAGGTATCTTGTATCTTCAAACACGAGAAGTAAACTTATCTCCGTATGAAAGCAATAAACAAACAGATTCAGTAAGTTAATACCGCGCACAGTGTGTATAATATCTTCCGTAATTCCCCCCGCAAGGGGTACACCTATTGAGAGCATTTAGACGTCCCTCGCGGTACCCGAGTCTAACATTTACACTTACAACACAACACTTACACGACTTTAACACCTTACACTCACACTTACATTTAGGGAGGCGATAATAGCCTCAATGTGCTTTTCGCCTTAAAATAACAAAAAAAAACTTCCGCGATTCAAAGTTAAACAGAAACTAACCGGAACAATTAAGCGTTGTTTATAAAATTACGCAATATTAAAATTACCGCTGTTGCGGCTTATTATAATTGTTACAAAATAATTTAGGCTGTTTAATGGAGGCACGAGCGCATTAATGGAGGCCATTATGGAGCAGATAAAATCATCCTTCTGTGAGATCGCGGAGTGGGTGTAAATTGTTAATTTTTAATTAAAACACACAATAGCTAATGGAGTTTAATAACAGATGGAATTTTCGTTAAGGGCGGGGTCGATTTGTTTTTGCATGAACGTTATTAATTTTTTTCTCTCTCGCTTCGCTCGTTTTATTTTATTCCGCTTTGTTCGGTTAACTGGCCGAGAATATAGTGCAAACGTATTTACATTCAGCGAAATATAAGAGTGTTTTTTTAAATTGTAATAGCGTTTTATTTTTTAAATCTGTTTTATAAGTGTTTTTTGTGTGCAAGAATAACGAGGTCGAGGGATCGCTATAAACGGTAAAGCAGCAGGAGCAACTGCGGCTCGATGCGCAGATTAGTGACGCAGTAGACTGACCGATACTTTAGCCACTTCGACCACCGACCCGATATTCAAGCATAGACTTTCCGAAGGCAAGCTCACGTTCGCCAATTCTGATCCGATTTGATTCAAAGTTGGCAGAAAATGTCCTGATAGTAGCTTGGACAATTCGCTTACCGGTTAGAATCTGTTAAACAACCCGTTTAAAATATCGGCCACTTACAAATAACCTTTTTTACGTTACACGTTTTTGAAAATACCATCCCCTTTTTCCCCGGCGTTAAATCTTTATGATTATCATTGCCGTATCGTTGATTTCACTGTTAAAAATATAAAAAAATTAAAAAACCTTAACAAAAACAAAACTTTTATCTCTCACAACCCAAGGAACACTTGAAAGGCTGGAGATCAAAGAAAGAAAGATATTACGAAAAATCTTAGGCCCCAAATTCCGTAACAACCAATTACTCCACATCAGTAATGAAACTCTTTACCAAAACAACTGAAACACTATCAGACACAATAAGAAAAAGGAGAATTGATTTTTACAGGCACGTCCTCCGAATGGACAAAAATAGACTAACCAGAAAAATATTTGACTACTTTCGCAATAAAAGAGCCAAACCACTTTGGTTTAGAGAAAAAGAGAAAGACATGACAGAAGTACCAATCACTGACACTATGCTCATGGACAGAACAGCCAAAACAATAACCAAGGACAGGAAACAACGGTTCCAAGGCAAAGTCAAATCCAAGCGAACGATCCAAATCTCTGACGAAGAAAGAAAAGCAAGATCACAACGAATGAAGCAATACTGGGCTACGAGGAAGGCACAGAACTTTAAAAAGTGAGATTTAGTGTACCCCAAAGTTGGGGGAAACAAATAAAGAGAGAAAAACACAATTTACCTAAAAGTATTTACCAATAATATATTAGTACATCTAAGAAAATGGCACAATTCAATTTAACACTGTAAAATGGAATAAATAACGACAACACAAACAGAAAATAAATAAAAACCACGCATCTACTTAAAATTAGTTAACATAAATCTAAGAAACAAAATTAAAAGTAACACAATTTGTTGTAGGCCTAAGGGTGTAAAATGGCCTTGAAACAACAACAGCAGAGAAAAAATAAATAATATATTTTTTTTTTTTTATAGGCGAAAAGCACATTAGGCTATTATCGCCTAAACACAACTACTAAAGAAAAGAAACAAAAGGGCGATAAAACTTAACATTACTTACAAACTAGATAACATTTATAACAAGAATAAATAACTTAAAAACAAAACAATATAAAGGTGGACTGTAAAGGGGTCCTAATCAAACAGAAAGATAATAAATATTATGAAACACAATAAAATTTATCTAAAACTAGTTAACAAGAATATAAACTATAAAAAATGTATAAATACTAAGGATAAAATTAAAATTAAATATATTGATATATATGCAAGCGTCTCAGGAAGGCCAAAACACGATCAATGATTGACGAATCGTCCCCCAAGATCGCCTGCATACAGTTTCCTAAGCCATATATTGTACGCATGGTTCTCAAGCAATCACAGTCTAAGATCAAGTGTTTGACTGTGACGGTTTCTCCACAAAGTTGGCATGTAGAAAATAAATAATAATAATAAACGTACATTTCTTAGGAAGATTTTGGGACCGAGAAGAGTGAGTGATGGTGAGTTCAAGTTCCACATGCGATCAAACAAAGAGCTTTATGAAATGTTTCAAAAAATCACTAATACAATGAAGAAAAGGCGACTGATATTTTATGGGCACATCAGGAGGATGAAACCAGAAAGAATAGCGAAAAGAGTGCTGACTTTCCAGGAAAACAGGAAGACACAAATTCCTTGGCTCAAGGAAGTCCATCAGGACCTGACTAGATATGGAATGAGCGCTGAATAGGTACAGAATAGACGTGTGGGAGGAATAGACGCTGCTGAGTTGAAAGACAACTGTGAAGAGAATCAAGAGGAAGGAGGCGAGTGGTTTCGGAGGGCGTCATAGAATGAGCCAGAGAATGAAGGAATAATGGAGAAGGAGGAAACAGGGGTTAACAGGGAAGAAAGTTGTGTAATTGTTATCCATAGATGGCTGTATAAAATAAATAATAAACATACATTTAAATAAAATACAGAAAACATGCAACTAATACTCATGGCGGTTAGGGTTCATTTTCTTTTTAAAAAGTAATTTGAAAATATAAAACGTTATTTTATTACCGTATTAATGTGATACAACTGCGGTACTAGTTTTTATTATTATTATGTCTAATTAAATCTTATTAGCCATGAAAGGAAATAAGGTACTAAAGCTGGTTGAACACACTAAACATAAGGGAATAAAAATAGGCAACTGTAAGGAATTAGTTATTTATTCCAGTAAGTTTAATTACTAAAGGGTTGTAAAATTGTAATGTCTAATTACAATAAATTTAAGTGATAGTGAATAACTGGAATTGTATAGTACCATTTACGGATACGAAAACCGACTTGTCCGTGCGTTTTGATAAGGTTTCAGTTCCGAGAACGCTCGCTAGACGGCGCTTATACGTGCGTTGTTCGTAAATAACGCCGTTCAATATTCATAAGGCATTGAAGACGATACTTTATACAGTATTCAGAAAATACTCGAGTACTATATTTACCAGGTACTACAGGTATTACAGTACTGCACACACAAAAGCCGGCGGTAGGGTCTAATATGTGACGCCTTGCAATTATTTTTCCCGTTTTTTTTTTTTTTACGAAAATGAGCTATGGAGCGATCATCACGGTAAAACCCACACAAAGAAACTTAAAATGAACACCGATCCTTTTGATATAACTTGTCCGTGCGTTTTGATAAGGTTTCAGTTCCGAGAACGCTCGCTAGACGGCGCTTATACGTGCGTTGTTCGTAAATAACGCCGTTCAATATTCATAAGGCATTGAAGACGATACTTTATACAGTATTCAGAAAATACTCGAGTACTATATTTACCAGGTACTACAGGTATTACAGTACTGCACACACAAAAGTCGGCGGTAGGGTCTAATATGTGACGCCTTGCAATTATTTTTCCCGTTTTTTTTCCGTTATGGAGCGATCATAACGGTAAAACCCACACTAAGGACCTTAAAATGAACATCGATCTTTTTGATATACAGTGTAAACAATCAGTTCACAACAGACTTGGAGCGAGAGCCACCTCGAAGATTTCAGATACGTTTTGAAACGTTGAAATGGAAAGGGAATGTTTACGGCAGTAACTGTAGTGTCGAACCTAAGAATTTGAAGCGCACAAGTTTAGATACGCGGTGCTGTGGCCACCTCGAACGCGTCTTCACTACACTTTGATCAGATTTTGCTAATTCAGGAGCCATCGACAGCCAGAAGTTGTCGAATAGTACAACTATCAAAACTATCCAAAAAAATAAAACAGTATCGATTATTGTTTGTTTTGTCTTCTTCGGGCACCTACTCGATCCGAATATTGACCATCATCCTGGATATGACAACTTTGTTCACGGCTGCTTTGAATAGTTCGGTGGTAGTGTTGGAGACCTATGTCCTTCAGTTTTGAAGCCATGATATCCTTTTCCTTCCTAACGCTATTTTACCATAAACTCTCCATTGGAGAACGGATTTTGTTATCGATTCTTCTAATACGTCCGAAATATTCAAGTTTTCTTCTGTTGATGGTGTTCTAGGTCTTCAGTCGTTCCATCACTGCTATCATGGTAACTGTCTACTAATAAGGTCCTCAACACTCTCCTATAGAGCCACATATCGAAGGCTTCGAATCTTCTTTGTATTGCCTCGGTTAATGTCCATGCTTCCACTCCATCGTGGCCAAAATATGGTCACTTTATAAACGGTAAAACAGCGTATCCTAAACATTTTTTAACAACTTTTTTCTTAAATTTTTATATCAGCGCGTTACGGGAACACCCTGTATAACACGTAACGTATTACGTAACGTGTTGCTGCAATAACCACCGGTAGCTAAATATTTTGCGTGAGAAATAGTTTTCAATTCTATTAAAGTTAAACATTGATAAGTTCAAAGATAAGAACCAGCTGCCAAGTTGGAACAATGTTACGCGGAGAGAATATTTTATGTTGTGTTATATTTATGTCGTAATTACCCGCACGATTTACAAGTTAGGAGAAACTTTGCCTGTGTCCGCGTGCAACGGGGCAGCGTGTGGGCGCAGGAGTGAATCCAGAAAACAAACGTAGTCGTAGCGGTGCGCCTACAAATTGTTTATTAAATTTTTACTGGACTCCGTGACGCACACGTAGCGATATTTCAAATTTGTATACGTTCGGTGTCCCTGTGTATTTTATGGTTTCGTGTATGCGTGTGTGTATTTTATGTGTCTGTGTTTTTTGTGTTTGTGAGTGTGTGTGTGTGTGTGTGTTTTGTGTTTGTGAGTGTGAGTGTGTGTGTTTTGTGTTTGCAGTGTGTGTGTGTGTGTGTGTGTGTGTGTTTGTTGTTGTTATTGTTGTTTGTTTGTGTGTGTGTGTGTGTGTGTGTGTTTTGTGTTTGTGAGTGTGTGTATTTTGTGTTTGAGAGTGTATGTGTTTGTTGTTATTGTTATTGTTTGTTTGTGTGTGTGTGTGTGTGTGTGTGTTTTGTGTTTGCGAGTGTGTGAGTGTGTGTGTTTTGTGTTTGTGAGTGTGCGTTTTGTGTTTGCGAGTGTGTGTGTGAGTGTGTGTTTTGTGTTTGCGAGTGTGTGTGTGTGTGTGTGTGTGTGTGTGTTTGTGTTTGTGAGTGTGAGTGTGTGTGTTTTGTGTTTGTGAGTGTGAGTGTGTGTGTTTTGTGTTTGCAGTGTGTGTGTGTGTGTGTGTGTGTGTGTGTGTGTGTGTGTGTGTTTGTTGTTGTTATTGTTGTTTGTTTGTGTGTGTGTGTGTGTGTTTTGTGTTTGTGAGTGTGTGTATTTTGTGTTTGAGAGTGTATGTGTTTGTTGTTATTGTTATTGTTATTGTTTGTTTGTGTGTGTGTGTGTGTGTTTTGTGTTTGCGAGTGTGTGAGTGTGTGTGTTTTGTGTTTGTGAGTGTGCGTTTTGTGTTTGCGAGTGTGTGTGTGAGTGTGTGTTTTGTGTTTGCGAGTGTGTGTGTGTGTGTGTGTGTGTGTTTGTGTTTGTGAGTGTGAGTGTGTGTGTTTTGTGTTTGCGAGTGTGTGTGTGTGTGTATTTTGTGTTTGTGAGTGTGAGTGTGTGTGTTTTGTGTTTGCGAGTGTGTGTGTGTGTGTTTGTTGTTGTTATTGTTGTTTGTGTGTGTGTGTGTGTGTGTGTGTTTTGTGTTTGTGAGTGTGTGTATTTTGTGTTTGAGAGTGTATGTGTTTGTTGTTATTGTTATTGTTATTGTTTGTGTGTGTGTGTGTGTGTTTTGTGTTTGCGAGTGTGTGTGTTTTGTGTTTGTGAGTGTGCGTTTTGTGTTTGCGAGTGTGTGTGTTTTGTGTTTGCGAGTGTGTGTGTGTGTGTTTGTGTTTGTGAGTGTGAGTGTGTGTGTGTGTTTTGTGTTTGCGAGTGTGTGTGTGTGTGTGTGTGTGTGTGTGTGTGTTCGTTGTTGTTATTGTTGTTTGTGTGTGTGTGTGTTTTGTGTTTGTGAGTGTGTGTGTTTTGTGTTTGCGAGTGTGTGTGTGTGTGTGTGTGTGTTCGTTGTTGTTATTGTTGTTTGTGTGTGTGTTTTGTGTTTGCGAGTGTGTGTGTGTGTGTGTGTGTGTGTGTGTGTTTCGTGTATGCGCTTATGTTCGAAGGATTGAACAGAGTTCCAGAATGGGCCAATAATAAGTATTTACAAAAATAAACATACGTGACGGAAATGAAATTAAGTTTTAATTACTTGTAAATAATTTCATTATTGCAACATAGCCACCGGACTACATATACAAATAATTAGGATTATTACTCTCTTCTGTCTAGTGGTCTTTTAACTGACCCCGTACAGGCTACGGCGGTTTCGAAACTTCATTTTCGTTTTCAGGCCGTAATATAAATGATCAAATCCTTCTGTCGAGGTCGTCACAAAGCTAACAAAACACTGAAAACACACATCACAACACTAAACACAATCACACGATTTTATTAAAACTCACAATGAAAAAATTTGGACTACTCGTATGTCCGGACTGCCAAGTCATCCACACATCAAGAAAAATCACATCGCTGTGCGTTTTAGTAAAAATCGTGTATTGTGTTTAGTGTTGTGACCTGTTTTAATGTTTTGTTAACTTTGTGACAAGTGGTCTTTTAACTGACCTCGCGGTTTCGAAACTTCATTTTCGTTTTCAGGCCGTAATATAAATGATCAAATCCTTCTGTCGAGGTCGTCACAAAACTAAGAAAACACTGAAAACGCACATCACAACACTGAACACAATCACACGATTTTATACAAGCACGACGATAAAATTTACTTTGGCCAAACACTACCCGTATGTCCGGACTGCCAAGTCATCCACTCAAGCCAAATCTAACCGTTGTGCGTTTTAGTAAAAAGAGCGTATTGTGTTTAGTATTGTGACGTGTGTTTTCATTGTTTTAACTTTGTGACGACTGCGACAGGCCATTTGTACTGCGACCTGAAGATGAAATAGTGAAGTTTCGAAACCGCGGTAGCCTTTACGAGATGAGTTAAAAGACCTACTGACTGAAGAAAGTAGGTCATAACCTTAATTATATAAATAACTGTTTATTTGGATATGGCATTATTTGTGTATGCAAAAACACGATTTTTTATAGTGCGGATCAGTTCTCGGTCTCTAGTAGGCTACCTAACTGACTAGAACATAATCCTAGATGCCTAGAGATACAATAACTAAGCACAAACACAGGCTGATATACTGAGCGGTCTTACATGCGACCACATGTGCCCGCGGAGACAGCTGATGGGTTTAGCGATCACACCGTACCTCTAGCTCATGCTACTCATTAATCGTCAAGATACACGTGTATACACACACACACACACTCACTCACTCACAAACACAACACACACACACACACACACACACACACACACATACACACACACACTCACACTCACTCACTCACAAACACAACACACACACACACACACACACACGTATACACACACACTCACACTCACTCACTCACAAACACAACACACACACACACACACTCACTCACTCACAAACACAACACACACACACACACTAAAAACACAAACACAAAACACACACTCACAAACATATCACACATAAACACAGACACACACTCACAAACAGAAAATACACACACATTCACAAACACAAAACACACACATACACACACTCTCACTCACTCACAAACACAACACAACACAACACACACACACACACACACACACTCGCAAACACAAAACACACTCACTCACTCACAAACAAACACACACACACACACACACACACACACACATACACACACACACTCACACTAACTCACTCAAAAACACAAACACAAAACACACACTCACAAACATATCACACATAAACACAGACACACACTCACAAACAGAAAATACACACACACTCACAAACACAAAACACACACATACACACACTCTCACTCACTCACAAACACAACACAACACACACACACACACACACACTCTCGCAAACACAAAACACACACACACTCACAAACACAAAACACACACACACACACTCACATACACAAAACACACACACACACACACACACACACACACTACATAACCTGATTAACGTTACTCGTGTTGATACAGTGTATAACACCGGCATAATGGTGTATCAAACAGAGCCCTGAAATAACCGGCAACCTCCCAGAGTACCTTTGCCTTACCGACGCGTGAGGGGCTCTGTGTGTTTTCCTAGGTACTCATGTTACCGTGAGTAAGAGAGTGGGAACTCACCGCACAACAAAAACCTGGCCAATGGGCACAATTCCGTGATAAGGGCACAATGGTCAAGAATAAGAGGAAGAAATTGAAAGGGAATTAGCAGAACAAGTACCTCAATAATGAGTGGAAGTCACTAATTAGAAGCAGGGGTGTTACCTTCAATCCTCTACAAAATCTAGAGCCGCCTCGGTGGCCTAGTTGATAGCGTATTAGCTTTCACCCCCAAGACCCGGGTTCGATTCCCGGCCAGGGCTTGGCATTTTCATACGCTATAAATCATCCCATAGTCTGCATTAGCGCAAGTGTGCACAATAGTCGAAGTCAAAAAAAAAAAAATCTAGATGAAATACTAGGACTGGAGAAGGCGCTGTAACTGAACATCTCAGGAATAGAGAAAGGAGGCACAAGTTCTCCTAGGTCGTAGTGCAATAGTAACTCTTGTAACATGCGATCAGAGAACCACACACTGAAAACGAAACAGCTGACAAATACCATATCTAAGCAGAGGTGTATGCTGGTCAAAAGTAGCAACCATTGTTGTGTGTTTTGGAAAATTGTTGACCGAGTTTTTGTACCTTCACTGAAGTACAAATACAGTAGAAAACTTCACAATCGGATAATTAGCATTGAATTTACACCCGCGCATAAGGAAACGAACAGACGGGCCCTAAAATATCCAGCGTGTACCAAAACTTATTTTTCATTGTTAAAGATTTCGATCGGATATTAACAAAACTAATCGACTTTAAACCCAACATTAGGTTGTGTTTATTTTTACGGATTTTGGAAACACTTCTTCGTACTTTCGCAATACCAGTACGAAACAGCATGCTCCTAATTAACCATCTTGCCACTCGAAGGCTTTCACGAGATAAATCAATAGCGCTCTTCTCTTTCCCCTTTATGCTTACGTACGGGTCTGTACTTCCGGTCGCCTTCCCTCGTAATCATTCTGTTCCTTGCAGAACCATAACGGCGGAACGACGGTACTGAACCGAACCGAGATGCTGTACTATTACTGTGGACAAGGGAACGTTTCGAATTCAAAACGGAACTGGGAAAATGAAGTTGTGTTTTGGAAAAAAATATGTGTTTATCGTGGAATTAATAAAAAATATAATGGCAAAACATTACACAAACTGTCTAGCGTTAAAAATTATGTTCACCGAAAATGCGAGTCAAATTCGAAAGTCTTGATTGAATGGGGTTTTTTTGTGTTTAACGTCCGACTATTGTGCACACTTGGGATAATGCAGACGATGGGATGATTTATAGCGTATGAAAATGCCAAGCCCTGGCCGGGAATCGAACCCGGGTCCTCGGGGTGAAAGCCCAGTACGCTGTCAACTAGGCCACCGAGTGAATGGGCAGGCGAAAACTGACTTTTACCGAAAACTTTACAACAGACCTTCAGAAAATCACTCGGAACAGTCTATCAATATTCGGACAACTTTAAAAATCGCGCGGCACACACCTGTATCGCTGATGCAGTAGAAGCGTTCCCAAGTTATTTTTGGTTTATCTGAAACTTGTTTTAGGAAAGTCTTATTCCACAAATGTAATCAGCATTAAAATCTTTATACATTAACATTTTTGAAATTTGAAATTGCACTGAAAATACGAAAATGAACCCTGACAGCCGTCATATTATATTTCTTAATTTCAACAGATTTTGAAAACTCAAAATACTAACTTATGCAGTTTTTAACGCTGATTCAGATGGTGAAATCAGATTTTCGAAAATATATAAGAAAACAGTAATGATTTTTTTTTCTAATTTGAAATGACCGTATTGAAAATTTTAAACGAATTTTGATAGTTAACGAACTTTGATCAGATTTTTGTGTTACGTTTGAATCAAATCGAACTAAAACTGCAGTAACACAACACACACACACACACACACACACACACACACACACACACACACACACACACATATATATATATATATATATATATATATATATATATATATATATGTGTGTGTGTGTGTAATATATGTGTGTAATAATGTGTGTGTGTGTGTGATATAACACACCAATATCTAGTTATATATATATATATATATATATATATATATATATATATATATATATATATATCACCCGAGGACCAGGTTCGATTTCCGGCGAGGGCTTGGCATTTTCATACGCTATACATCATCCCATTGTCTGCATTAGCCCAAGTGTGCACAATAGTCGGACGTTAAACACAATATATATATATATATATATATATATATATATATATATATATATATATATATATATATATATATATATATATATATATATATATATATATATATATATATATATATATATATGTATGTGTGTGTGTGTGTGTGTGTGTGTGTGTGTGTGTGTGTGTGTGTGTGTGTGTGTGTATGTGTGTACGTGACGTACTAGACTTATAATCCTTATGAGAGTGAACACTCGCTGTTGGCATCTTGCGGCAGAGTGTTCAACTACAGTTGAAAAAATAACAGTACTGCCTATTTTCTCATACTTCCTCCCCCTTTTATTGCAGCACGCAGCGTCCTAGCGTCAAATAGTCCAATTACTTGAACTTCAGCCTCTGATATCCAGCACGCTGTACTACTAGTCCGTATATTCAACGCTAGAATTTCAGTGTCGGCGTCCCTGATCTGAGTCTTAGCCATTTGCTCGTTTTTCAATGGAAATTCGCAACGGAATAAAATTTATGATTTCGCTGTATAGTAATTTCTACAGTAATTAAATTTTTACAACTATAATAATTGGCAGATTTTAACGCTAATCACGACAGTAAAATAAGATTATTTATAAACACGTAGATCAAAATATTACTTTTTAGTAATTCGCTTCCATCACGTCAGGGAGACAGTTGCGTGAAGCGATTATCGCGTTATTTCTATTTTGTAAGCATTTTATAAAATGTTAAATAAAGATGCATTCGACTACGACAACAATAAAGGGGTAATGGGGTGATTTGTTTCGAGTATTTTTTTATAGTTACATTTAGGAAATTAAAACACGATAATTTGACATTGTAAGACACTGTACTCGGGCAGAACTTCATTTAAATACAACTAATATTGCTGATCAAGTTTTACCGAACAGAAAAAACCTTCTCATTTTGTTTTATTCTTTAAATTGATTCCAACCAAATAACTAATTAACAATAAAACGCAACTCGCAATAAAATCGATTCAACTTTAGGCTTTTTTACAACCGTCGGGACGAGTAAAAATATATTTTTCTGTCTCGAGGAACGCAAGAAAAAGACAAGAAAGAACCGAACATTTATTACTCCCTACACAACCTTTACTGCCACGAACATGTGAGAAATTAATATTATATAAAACCAGTATTAAATAATCGTGGTCTTTTTACAACGACGCGCATGCGCAATAAAACAATGCGCTCCTCCGCGCCAGCGCGCTCCGTTACACCGGCAACACGCAAATGTCTCGTTACCACCGCCAAGGTTACCACTAAACGTTTCTTCGTCTTCGGCTGCACTGCCTATTTGTCTGGTCAGATTGATTTCTGTAATCAATAATTCCGGTTGTGGGTCACGCTATGTCTTCTGGTGCTTGTAAAGTTTTGTTTATGTTTGTGCGTCGGGAATGAATTAAGCACAAAGTCGGGCGTGGCCGAGGCCAACCGACGCAGAAATATTCGGAATACTAGCAAGTTGGGAAACGCTTACACCGCGTTACTAACGCAGTGAAACTCCGTTTAACCGGATATACGAGTTGAATGGAAACCGATTAAATTAAAGATATTGTGTTATTAATAAGGCAAAAATCCGTTTAACCGGATATACGAGTTGAATGGAAACCGATTAAATTAAAGATATTGTGTTATTAATAAGGCAAAAATCCGTTTAACCGGATATACGAGTTGAATGGAAACCGATTAAATTAAAGATATTGTGTTATTAATAAGGCAAAAATCCGTTTAACCGGATATACGAGTTGAAAAGGAAACCGATTAAATTAAAGATATTGTGTTATTAATAAGGCAAAAATCCGTTTAACCGGATATACGAGTTGAATGGAAACCGATTAAATTAAAGATATTGTGTTATTAATAAGGCAAAAATCCGTTTAACCGGATATACGAGTTGAATGGAAACCGATTAAATTAAAGATATTGTGTTATTAATAAGGCAGAAATCCGTTTAACCGGATATACGAGTTGAATGGAAACCGATTAAATTAAAGATATTGTGTTATTAATAAGGCAGAAATCCGTTTAACCGGATATACGAGTTGAATGGAAACCGATTAAATTAAAGATATTGTGTTATTAATAAGGCAGAAATCCGTTTAACCGGATATACGAGTTGAATGAAACCGATTAAATTAAAGATATTGTGTTATTAATAAGGCAGAAATCCGTTTAACCGGATATACGAGTTGAATGGAAACCGATTAAATTAAAGATATTGTGTTATTAATAAGGCAGAAATCCGTTTAACCGGATATACGAGTTGAATGGAAACCGATTAAATTAAAGATATTGTGTTATTAATAAGGCAGAAATCCGTTTAACCGGATATACGAGTTGAATGGAAACCGATTAAATTAAAGATATTGTGTAATTAATAAGGCAAAAATCCGTTTAACCGGATATACGAGTTGAATGGAAACCGATTAAATTAAAGATATTGTGTTATTAATAAGGCAAAAATCCGTTTAACCGGATATACGAGTTGAATGGAAACCGATTAAATTAAAGATATTGTGTAATTAATAAGGCAAAAATCCGTTTAACCGGATATACGAGTTGAATGGAAACCGATTAAATTAAAGATATTGTGTAATTAATAAGGCAAAAATCCGTTTAAACGGATATACGAGTTGAATGGAAACCGATTAAAATAAAGATATTGTGTATTTAATAAGGCAAAAATCCGTTTAACCGGATATACGAGTTGAATGGAAACCGATTAAAATAAAGATATTGTGTATTTAATAAGGCAAAAATCCGTTTAACCGGATATACGAGTTGAATGGAAACCGATTAAATTAAAGATATTGTGTTATTAATAAGGCAAAAATCCGTTTAACCGGATAGTCAATAATTCGGATAATCTGATACACCACACTAATATTCAAGAAACGAATAGGTTGGAAACACTATGTAATTAATAAAGTAAAACTTTATTTAACCAGATAATGGTTAATCCGGAAACTACACGTACGTTCGGATAACAGGATATACTACACAAACATTCCAAATAAAAGTAGATTGGAAAACGACTGCATTGGTGATACAATGTTATCAATAAAGTAAAACTTTATTTAACCAGATAATGTCTAATCCGGATACTACACTACGTTCGGATAACAGGACATACTACACAAACATTCCAAATAAAATTATATTGGAAAACGATTGTATTAGTGATACAATGTTATCAATAAAGTAAAACTTTATTTAACCAGATAATGTCTAATCCGGATACTAAACACGTTCGGATAATAGGATATACTACAAAGATATTCCAAATAAAAGGAGGTTGGAAAGCGATTATATTAGTGATACTATGTTGTCAATAAAGTATCTATTTAACCAGGTAATGGATAATCCGGATACTAAACACGTTCGGATAATAGGATATACTACAAAGATATTCCAAATAAAAGGAGGTTGGAAAGCGATTATATTAGTGATACTATGTTGTCAATAAAGTATCTATTTAACCAGGTAATGGATAATCCGGATACTAAATAGATATTCGGATAATTGGATACACCATACAAATATTCGAAATATGAATAGGTTGGGAAACGATTACACTAGTGATAATGTCAACAATAAAATAGAACTCTATTTAACCACACAATGGCTAGTCCGGATAAAAAGAAAGCCGGATAATCGGATATACTACACAAACTTTCTCACATTCTATTATTTCAGCGAAAAATCCGATTGAGAAGCTACCCACTAATCACATAAAATCGGTAATCGTAAAACTCATTTCAATGTACCGAATTTGAGAAACCAATTGGTTAAAAAAAATGTTCTAAAGGTCATTAAGAAAATTGTTGAGCAAAAACAATGTTCTGTTTCTTAAGTTCCTTCAGAAGTTTTTTTGTAGAGGGGAGGAAATTATTTTTAGTAATATAATCGGAAAACTTTTAAGCCATTTATTACTTTCATTTGACAATAGAAAAATTTGTTGCAATGGATAAGACCGAAGCAATCATTATTACTTTGCAAAACTATAACCAAACAAACAGAATGAAATGAAAATTAACTCTACGCTGGTCCCCAGCTAAACCAGTTTATAGCACCTTATTAAGAAAACCCAACAAACGTGTAATATTTTCTCTAGACCAAATTTGTGGTGTAATTTTCGCTCACACTATATTTAGATTACGTCACTATTGGTGAACCTCAAATATAATCATTTTTAAATGAAAGCGTTCCTTTGTCCAGCAGCGGGTAATAGACGGTTAATATTTCAAGGTTAGCCATACTTCACATCGGAATTAAGTGGTACATTCCTGGGTAATTATTTTCTACTTACGGTCTGGACTATATATATAAACGCCGGCCGATGCTCACCTGCAACAGAAACACAAGGTTAAATATGCTGACCTTATATTCAATGTGTGTTTATGGCTGAAATGATTTACTTGTATCTAACGAGCAAAACCTTTAAGTCTCTGAGTGACGCTTTACGTGGCGTATGACAAATTTGGTATTATTCTAAAACAGCGTGACCAAATATTACACATTTCTAATTACTTCTTAAAGTTCTCCAACACTATTCAACAATCCCACTACTGAGTATATTGCCCATTTTTGAGTGAAGCTTTTTGTCATGCATAAAAGTTTCTGTATTACTCTAGAACAGCGTGACCAAGGATAACATATTTCTATATTCCTTAAAGTTTTCCTCTGTTTAATAGTGCCACTACTGAATATATTATACATATTTGTGTGAAGCTTTTTATTATGTATACACCCCGCAAGGGGGTGCAGACAAGCAGTACCTGTTGAGAGGATTTAGAAGTCCCTCGCGGTACCCGAGTCTAACACACACTTACACTTACAACACTACACTTGCGACTTTAACACTTTACACTCACACATTTAGGGAGGCGATAATAGCCTCAACGTGCATTTCGCCTTAAAATAAATTTAAAAAATGTTATGCATACAAGTTTTGGTATTAATCTACAACAGCGTAACCAAAGATAACATATGTCTAATTATTCCCTTGAAGTTCTCCAATTATAACAGTCCCAAACTGAATATACTGTACATCTTTGAGTGAAGTTTTTTGTTAAGCATAAAAGTTTTGGTGTTATTCTAGAACAACGTGACCAAAGATAACATATTTTTCAGTATTCCTTAAAGTTCTCAAACTCTATTCAGTAGTCCCACTACTAAATATATTATACACATTTGTGTGAAGCTTTTTGTTAAGCATAAACGTTTTGGTGTTATTCTAGAACAACGTGACCAAAGATAACATATTTTTCAGTATTCCTTAAAATTCTCCGACTCTATTCAGTAGTCCCACTACTAAATATATTATACACATTTGTGTGAAGCTTTTTGTTAAGCATAAACGTTTTGGTGTTATTCTATAACAGCGTGACCAAAGATAACATATTTTTCAGTATTCCTTAAAGTTCTCAAACTCTATTCAGTAGTCCCGCTAATAAATATATTATACACATTTGTGTGAAGCTTTTTGTTAAGCATAAACGTTTTGGTGTTATTCTAGAACAGCGTGACCAAAGATAACATATTTTTCAGTATTCCTTAAAGTTCTCCAACTCTATTCAGTAGTCCCACTACTAAATATATTATACATACTTGTGTGAAGCTTTTTGTTAAGCATAAACGTTTTGGTGTTATTCTACAACAGCGTGACCAAAGATAACATATTTTTCAGTATTCCTTAAAGTTCTCAAAATCTATTCAGTAGTCCCGCTAATAAATATATTATACACATTTGTGTGAAGCTTTTTGTTAAGCATAAAAGTTTTGGTGTTATTCTAGAACAACGTGACCAAAGATAACATATTTTTCAGTATTCCTTAAAATTCTCCAACTCTATTCAGTAGTCCCACTACTAAATATATTATACATACTTGTGTGAAGCTTTTTATTAAACATAAAAGTTTTGGTGTTATTCTAGAACAACGTGACCAAAGATAACATATTTTTCAGTATGCCTTAAAATTCTCCAACTCTATTCAGTAGTCCCACTACTAAATATATTATACACATTTGTGTGAAGCTTTTTGTTAAGCATAAAAGTTTTGGTGTTATTCTAGAACAACGTGACCAAAGATAACATATTTTTCAGTATTCCTTAAAATTCTCCAACTCTATTCAGTAGTCCCACTACTAAATATATTATACATACTTGTGTGAAGCTTTTTATTAAACATAAAAGTTTTGGTGTTATTCTAGAACAACGTGACCAAAGATAACATATTTTTCAGTATTCCTTAAAGTTCTCCAACTCTATTCAGTAGTCCCACTACTAAATATATTATACACATTTGTGTGAAGCTTTTTGTTAAGCATAAAAGTTTTGGTGTTATTCTAGAACAACGTGACCAAAGATAACATATTTTTCAGTATTCCTTAAAATTCTCCAACTCTATTCAGTAGTCCCACTACTAAATATATTATACACATTTGTGTGAAGGCTTTTGTTAAGCATAAAAGTTTTGGTGTTATTCTAGAACAGCGTGACCAAAGATAACATATTTTTCAGTATTCCTTAAAGTTCTCAAAATCTATTCAGTAGTCCCGCTAATAAATATATTATACACATTTGTGTGAAGCTTTTTGTTAAGCATAAAAGTTTTGGTGTTATTCTAGAACCAACGATATTACATTCCTAATTATTTACTATAGTTGCCGACTCTATCGAATAATCACACTACTGAATATTTTATTAGAGAATTTTCCATTGGAAAATCAGTTATTGAAGCGGTCGTCATGGTAAGACCAGACCCAATACGAATTTAAATCAATGTTTTTATGACTGAAACAATACAGCTGTATGTAACACACAAAAATAGCCAATAATTAAAAATCAATATTAAAATCATTTTATTATTATCACACATACATTATTAATTACCATTTACATGTTTATATTGAAATATTTACCTATTTTACAAATACTAACAAATAACACTATTGTTGTAATTAATTATGTTTTAATTAACATACGTTTGCATCGCGTCCAGGGACAGGGATTAACGGCCGAAGATCAAGGAGGTCAAGGAAAATCGTAAATTTTTACGACCACTCAAATGTGTTTTAGAGATGTGATCGGTGCACATTTCATTTCTGGCTCCATATTGTTATTCTTGAAATGTTGAATTTACAAGGGAAATTCGCTAGAAAATATTACTACCATGAAATTATATATTTCGTTATTTCATTACTACGCGAAAGGTTCGTTTAGATTTTTTAATACAAATTAAACGATCAATGTATTTACGTCGATAATCATTTAATTCGGGGATTAAACGTTTATTCGGTGAAAATTAAATCGACACGATTTCACGTGAACACTTTTCGCTTTGAAAACTTTTGGCATGTATGCTAAAGTTAAATAACAGAACCAACACGAGTCTAAGCCAAGCAGGAAGACGTAGAGCGCCCATTATGCAAATACAGATACAGAAATGTAAAATCCTGGATTGTGTTGCAAGGTAAGGCCATTTCTGTCTCGCATTGTAACGGGTAAGAAATTTACACCATTTCGACGACAAATTGCACCAATAAAATGCAACTTTATAAAACTATTATCCGACAAATTGTATGTCACTTTTATGATCGTTTAACTTTCAGTATGTTCTGAGTTATCTATTTCTTTCTGTGAGTGATCCGCCCGTATTTGTAATTAACATAATTTATAAATTGAATTAAAATGTACGAGGTGTGTTCAGAAAGTAACGAGAATTTTAATTTTTTGAACAAAATATTTATCTATTCTTCTACATTGATGTTGTCGTCTTCAAAATAGTCCCCACTGGAGATTATGCACTTGTGCCAGCGCTTCTTCCAATCCTCGAAACACTTCTCAAACTCGATCTTTGAGATAGCCTTTAGTTCTTTCAGCGATGCGCTTTTAATGTCATCTACGGCTGTAAAACGACGGCCCTTTAAGGTTCTCTTTATTTTTGGAAATAGGAAAAAGTCACACGGAGCCATGTCTGGCGAATATGGAGGCTGGGGCATCGTTACAGTATTGTTTTTAGCCAAAAATTCACGAACAAGCAATGAAGTGTAAGCTGGTGCATTATCGTGATGCAAAAGCCATGAATTGTTTTTCCACAGATCCGGGCGTTTTTTTCGAATTGCTTCACGCAAACGGCGTTGAAATCCTTATTGACCGTTTCACCTGGTGGCAGGAATTCATGATGCACTGTGCCATTAATATCGAAGAACACAGTGAGCATAACCTTCACGTTCGACCGCACTTGTCGAGCCTTTTTCGGTCTTGGCGAGCCAGAATGCCTCCATTGGGATGATTGAGCCTTAGTTTCGACGTCATATCCGTAAACCCATGTTTCGTCTGTTATAATACGTTTCAGTAATTCTGCATCGTCGTTGACTTCATTTAGTGACTCCTGAGCAACTTCCATTAGCCGCTGTTTTTGTTCAAAATTCAACAATTTTGAAACGAATTTTGCTGCCACGCGTTTCATACACAAAACACTGGAAACAATGTCATTGCATGATCCAATCGATATGCCAACATCATCAGCGACCTCTCTAATTGTGATTCGGCGATCGATCATAACCATTTCTTTCACTTTTTCCACGTTTTCATCGGTTGTTGATGTGCTGGGGCGTCCAGGGCGTTCGTCATCTTCAACGTCTTCACGGCCTTCTTGGAAACGCTTATACCACTCGTAAACTCTTGCTTTACTCAAAGCAGACTCACCATAGGCCTTTGTTAACATTTCACACACTTTGTTACACTTTATTCCACTTTTACGCAAAATTTGATACAAATTCTTTGATCCATTTCTTTTAACAAACGAAAATCGCCGAGCTCATAAAAACACGTCTAACTTTAGTGGCTGTCACAGACAAAATCAACAATGAAAACAGCTGAAAGTTTTATCATACTTTAAGGGCATGTATACCAACATAATAAAAAAAATGTTTGACAATAGGACGTGTGTGAAAGGTGGGACGGATAAATATTGTTCAGTATAAAAGGTAGGGTAAGTATTGTTAAATTTAAAGGTGTTAAGGATAAATATTTCTAAATTCAAAGGTGGGAAATGATAAATATTGCTAAATTTAAAGGTGAAAAGGATAAATATTGTTAAATTTAAAGGGGGAATGTTAAATATTGTTAACTTTAAAGGTGGGAAGGACAAATATTGTTAAATGTAAAGGTGGTGAGAATAAACATTTTTAAATATAAAGGTTGGTAAGGATAAATTTATTAAATTTAAAGGCAGGAAGAATAAATAGTGTTAAATATAGAGGTGGAGAGGATAAATAGGCCTACTGTTAAATTTAAATGTGGGAAAGAATAAATATTGTTAAATGTTTATCTGACAAGGATAAGTAATGCTAAAAAGTTGAACGGATAAATATTGTTAAAGTTAAAGGTGGAAAGGATAAATATTGTTAAATTTAAATGTGGGAAAGGATAAATATTGTTAAATTTAAATGTAGAAAGGGTATGCACTCTTAAATTTAAAGGTGGGAAAGGATAAATATTGTTAAATTTAAATGTAGAAAGGGTATGCATTGTTAAATTTAAAGGTGGGAAAGGATAATTATTGTTAAATTTAAATGTAGAAAGGGTATGCATTGTTAAATTTAAAGGTGGGAAAGGATAAATATTGTTAAATTTAAATGTGGAAAGGATAAATATTGTTAAATTTAAATGTAGAAAGGGTATGTATTGTTAAATTTAAAGGTGGGAAAGGATAAGTATTGTTAAATTTAAAAGTGGGACTGACACGTGTTAAATTTAAAGAGTGCACAGTTAATTTCCCTGTTTTTAATCGATGTATATTTTCCTTAGTCTAATCTTTTTACTCAAAACCCGTTATTAAGGAGCCTTACACACAACCCTGGTACAAGACACACACACATGCCTTTTGTGCTTTAAATAGGTTATATTGCGCTAGATATAGTCTTTGCATAGACCTAGACAATCTCATTACTTGTCTTAGCTGGGTCATACAGTACAACAGTCCTTACAAGAGACATACACACTTAGGCGCTGCTACACTCGTGACTAATTTAAATGGAACCTTGCACACGACTAGCTGCATACTATATTACCAGTAACTCGTTCTGGAGATCTACGCAAGGCCCTGTTAGGTTCGATACTGATTGTACTCGAGATGGCCCAACAGGAGAAATCTAAATTTGTCGGTATTTTTCAACCGTGACGTCACTACTTTCATTGTATTTAATATTATAATAGTATAATTTTGAATAGATTAAAATTAAATAACCATATATTTATGGTTAGACCCTACTCTAGTATTAAAGTGGCTACTTCATATCGCGGGTTATGGGTGTATGTTTTGTACGAGGGAAAAAATTCAGTTTCCCGTCACGGAACGCTCTAACACATCCATACATACGCTCTAATGAACATTATTACAACACATTAATATTATTTTTTTTAGTGATTATTAAAATGTATTTCTGAAGTGAAAACTTGTATGGTCGCGGTTGATAAAACACGGGTATAAACATTTGCTTTCGCGTCACGCTTGAATCTGTAATGCATACCTCACAGCATACATTGTCCTTGTATATACGTAGACTGGAAGTGACTACTTTTGAACAGCTGATTTCGCACGATAGCTTCAATATCGTTTCAATTGAGGTTATGTTTGTTGTTGTTAATTTTAAAAATGTGTATTTTCTAAATTTGTGTAGTTAAATTATTTAATGTATACGACCTATACCAATTTTTGAATGTCAGAACCACACATACTAGATTTATTATTATTAGACATTATAACTGTCAAAAGTAGGGTTATAAACTGATTAATTATTAAAGTCCCTTATATAGTATACTCAAATTTATAGTCTGTGACAGTTTCAGTTAATTTTTAAGCCGTGTACCTACACACACGCGAAATTTAAAACGAAAATAATTTTCAAGAGTTGTCCTTTCGTGCATGCATCTAAATGTTTATAAAAATAATTAAATCATAACAGTGAAAAAGTATACAGTCAGTCATGCCAAACGAAGTAGTCGGCCAGTCCTGCACTGCCATTATGTATTATTATTATTTGCGCATAGACCCTGTTGGATCACGCAAAGCACTCCGACTCATGTCTTGTTCCTTCTAATCCTCCACACCTCCCTCATCCTGTCCCCATGGATCCTCTTCCGCTCCTCCGTCCATTTTACCCCTGCTCTCTTTGGGATTTCATTCTCTGGGATCTTCCAACCGAGCATCTTTCTCCTGTATGCGCGCCTGTCTTTAACATCTGTTGAGTCTATTCCTGCGTCATGTAGGTCTATTCTGACTTGCGCGATCCACGACGTTGTTGATTTGACACCTTGTATATACTTAAGGATTCTGTTGGCAAGTCTCGTTGTTGGGAGTCTACTGATGTGTCCATAGAACCGAAGCCTCCTTCTTCTGATATCTGCTGCCAGGTTCGATATCTTCTCTGTGGTCTTGCGGGAGTGCAACCTGTATCCATCTTCTGTTAATCTCGGGCCAAGGATCTTCCTCAAGATTTTGCGTTCTTCCTTCAAAATACCCTCCATGGTAGCTTTTGTGTGGAGTGCTAGCGTCTAGCATGCATTTAATACCTCAGGTTTTATGACTGTGTTGTAGTGTCTGATTTTTGTGTGCGTCGACATACATCTCTTTTTGTAGATATCACGCGTTATACCAAGAGCCCTCTTCATTTTCAGTAGCCGAACCTTTTGCGCAGCCTTCTCGCCACCTGTGGGTTCAAGAATTTCTCCCAGATATTTGAAGTGCTTGACTCTGTTTATCTTACCATATCTTGTGTTTAGTTCTTGAATATTTCATATATATATATATATATATATATATATATATATATATATATGTGTGTGTGTGTGTGTGTGTGTGTGTGTGTGTGTGTGTGTGTATGTGTGTGTGTGTGTGTGTGTGTGTGTGTGTGTGTGTGTGTGTGTGTGTGTGTGTGTGTGTGTGTGTGTGTGTGTGTGTGTGTGTGTGTGTGTGTGTGTGTGTGTGTGTGTGTGTGTGTGTGTGTGTGTGTGTGTGTGTGTGTGTGTGTGTGTGTGTGTGTGTGTGTGTGTGTGTGTGTGTGTGTGTGTGTGTGTGTGTGTGTGTGTGTGTGTGTGTGTGTGTGTGTGTGTGTGTGTGTGTGTGTGTGTGTGTGTGTGTGTGTGTGTGTGTGTTGTGTATGTATGTGTGTGTGTGTGTGTGTGTGTGTGTGTGTGTGTGTGTGTGTGTGTGTGTGTGTGTGTGTGTGTGTGTGTGTGTGTGTAATAGTCGAACAATGTACTGAATCTATATTTCAGGGCGAAAATTTCGATGACTTTAGTTTTAACTCGTTTAATTTCTATTCCACCACTAACTGACTGTTTGGTGCTATTGCCACATCCATAAACAAACAACCAACGTCATATTACATTCGACCGCGTAATGTCTTTATTTTAGCACAGTTTTGACTTTTTCAAATCATACTTCATGTCGAGCTTCGGATATTTCTTGACGACAAATTGCCGCAGCACCTAGGGCCCAGGACGCACGTACCTTCACGTATGGATGCTAACGAGGCCACAAACACAGTTGAAAGAACGGAAGCTCCCCCCCGGTGAACAAAAAAAAAACAGTCCTAATGACTCGTTGTGGTCGAAACTCTGACAGAAGAAAGGAAGCTGACCACAGAAGGGTCTGGCTCACTGGCTCGGCCCAACAGTCTGGCTCAGTATAGCTAGCAATAATAATCCTTTATGCATTCGTCTTTGAATTTATTTTTAGAAATTCCAGTTGATATGACGGATATGGGTTATTAGAAATTCCAGTTGATATGACGGATATGGGTTATTAGAAATTCTAGTTGATATGATGGATATGGGTTATTGGAAATTCCATGTGATATGACGGATATGGATTACTAGAAATTCCAAGCCGCCTCGATGGCCTAGTTGATAGCGTACTGGGCGTTCACCCCGAGGACCCGGGTTCGATTCCCGGCGAGGGCATGTCATTTTCATACGCTATAAATCATCCCATCGTCTGCATTAGCCCATGTGTGCACAATAGTCGGACGTTAAACACAAAAAAAACTACAAATTCCAGGTGATATGACGGATATCGGTTATTAGAAATTCCAGGTGATATGACGGATATGGGTTATTAAAAATTCCAGTTGATATGACGGATATGATTTACTAGAAATTCCAAGCCGCCTCAGTGGCCTAGTTGATAGCGTACTAGGCGTTCACCCCGAGGACCCGGGTTCGATTCCCGGCGAGGGCTTGGCATTTTCATACGCTATAAATCATCCCATCGTCTGCATTAGCCCAAGTGTGCACAATAGTCTGACGTTAAACACAAAAAAAACTACAAATTCCAGGTGATATGACGGATATCGGTTATTAGAAATTCCAGGTGATATGACGGATATAGGCAATTAGAAATTCCAGTTGATATGGAGGATATGGGTTATTAAAAATTCCAGTTGATATGACGGATATGGACTATTAAAAATTCCAGTTGATATGACGGATATGGATTACGTTTTGCGCGAAAAAAGCATTTATTAAAATAATTTATTGAATTGCCCATATAAATTTGCAAAAGAATAATCAAGTTTGCCTTTCGTAAAATAATTATTTACTTACTACTGTATAATGGATACCGCTATTTGAGCAGCCATTACGGTAAGATCCAGACCGTAAAATTAGCACCGATCCTGATCTCTACAGATCACTTTTTGAAGGGCTGTTAAAATATACACATATACCTTATAAATAGTACAATACCGCATAATAATTGCATACAACTGGTGTATACTGTAAGTGCATGCGTGCGTGCGCACGCGCGTGTGTGTGTGCGCGCGCGCGTAATTAGCATTCTAAAATTCACAATTTTGCACAAAAATCAATTTAGTTTTGACACATTTGTCACCCAGCAAAATGGGAGCCATTAAAAACTGTAAAAAACACATTTTTTAAAAATTTCAAATCTGATTATACCATCATAATCAGCGTTAAAATCTGCACGATCCATTTAAAATTTAAAAATTTTAAATTTTCATGCATTCAGTAGGCCTATTCACTTTAATATTTTTAATGTAATTTTAAAGTTTAAAAATATAATTTACGCAAATTTTAATGCTGATTATGGTAGTGAAATTAATTTTCAAATAATTGTCAGATACCAAAGTGATATCAGAAATTCCCTTCCATCACGTCAACGTGCCGCGGATTTTTCTAAATGCGGAAGGACAGACACGTGTTTAAATTGCCTTTCTGAAGTTTTGTAGCGGTTCCCGAAATAAACCAAAATGAATTGTGTTGTTAACAACTAATGTTAATTCTAAATCTCCGCAGCGTCCCATAACGGCGTAGATTATATAATAAACGAATGACGCACCCCTACATTCAACCCCCGCTTTTCCGTTCTTGCCGAATATTCTGTTCTCCAACATAAACTTAATTACACTCTATCTTCCCCTTTCATCTTCACTCTTTGTGTACGCTTGTTGGGTAGATGAAGATATAAAATTTCACAGGCATCCGCGTCTTACGTTTGTGTCGAGCTAATAACAATAAAGATATTTAAATTCTAAATTACGAATTAATACTTAAATATAAATGAATATTACAATGTTTTAAGGGTTGAATACATATTTTGTGGAACAACAAAACTTGAACAGTAAACATTAACTTTTACAATTTCTTACTCCTCGCAGGGGGTGCAGACTAGCTGCACCTATTGAGAGGATTTAGACGTCCCTCGCGGTACCCGAGTCTAACACACACTTACACTTACAACACTACACTTACGACTTTAACACTTTACACTCACACTTACATTTAGGGAGGCGATAATAGCCTCAATGTGCTTTTCGCCTTAAAATAACAAAAAAATTACAATTTCTTACTCCTCGCAGGGGGTGCAGACTAGCTGCACCTATTGAGAGGATTTAGACGTCCCTCGCGGTACCCGAGTCTAACACACACTTACACTTACAACACTACACTTACGACTTTAACACTTTACACTCACACATTTACATTTAATGAGGCGATAATAGCCTCAATGTAAAATAACAAAAAAATTACAATTTCTTACTCCTCGCAGGGGGTGCAGACTAGCTGCACCTATTGAGAGGATTTAGACGTCCCTCATGGTACCCGAGTCTAACACACACTTACACTTACAACACTACACTTACGACTTTAACACTTTACACTCACACTTACATTTAGGGAGGCGATAATAGCCTCAATGTGCTTTTCGCCTTAAAATAACAAAAAAATTACAATTTCTTACTCCTCGCAGGGGGTGCAGACTAGCTGCACCTATTGAGAGGATTTAGACGTCCCTCGCGGTACCCGAGTCTAACACACACTTACACTTACAACACTACACTTACGACTTAACACTTTACACTCACACTTACATTTAGGGAGGCGATAATAGCCTCAATGTGCTTTTCGCCTTAAAATAACAAAAAAATTACAATTTCTTCTTTATATGGTTAATTCTGGCGAATCCAATATTCGCCATTAAAAGAGAAAAGAAAAAGCACAGATGAAAGGAGATAAGATAAAAGAAATAAAGCCAGGTTTTAATGAAAACACATTAAATTATATAAAAGGGTTTTAGCTGTTCATTTTCAAATCGATGTTTTTGGGGGTCAAAGCGTTTCATTTTTTCTTAACATCCATACGTTATGCCAGTTAGACTAATGAGGACGAGGGATCAGCGTTGACGGTAAGGGAAAAGCAACGAGAGTAACTGCAGCCAGAACTAAGAACCTTAAGGTGCGCAGTTCAGAGACGCAGCAGACTCACCGGTGCTTTACCACATCGACCACCGAGTCCCCACTAATACGTTTCAAATAGGTACTAAAAGACAACAGTTTAGCAATGTTTGTGTAATTCATTAAAGCGCTTTTTGAGAACATTCTGTTTTTCAAGAAGCTTTTTGACCAAATTACGTGCGTAAACAAAACGTTTTGAAAAATTAACGGTAAAGCACACACCCTACAAGTAAATACAACATTAAACGGTAAAATCTGTACGTCTCAAAGAGTTATCCAAATGAAAACCACTCTTTAGATTTCAAACTGTCGGAAACAGACATCAGTCTGAATGACAAGTGCTTTCCCGGACTAATTTGCGCAAAAATGATGCAAAGTTTTTTTTTTTAACGTCCGACTATTGTGCACACTTGGGCTAATGCAGACGATGGGATGATTTATAGCGTATGAAAATGCCAAGCCCTGGCCGGGAATCGAACCCGGGTCATCGGGGTGAAAGCCAAGTACGCTATCAACTAGGCCACCGAGGCGGCTAATGATGCGAAGAAGCGAAACAGTTGCGTGCAGTGTGTCTATACACTGTTAAAGTAGCGAGCACGAAATCATGCGGCACGCTGAAACTGCACTGTTGCCAAGTTTCGCACTGACAAAGCATAGCAAGGACGAGAATGCTTGCTCTAGTGTTGCCTAGAGCTCTAGTGAGCTCTAGTGAGCTCCCAGTGTTGCCAAATTCGAGCGTCAACTTCTCTGTTAACCTCTCGCCTTATTATTTACTATTTACTACAGAGACTACTTAAAATAGGAAAATTACGATTAAAGACCAAAGAAATGTTTCAGGTCACAGAGAAACGTTATAGCCGGGAAATAGGCTACTTTCTCTCTCTCTCTCTCTCTCTCTCTCTCTCTCTCTCTCACACACACACACACACACACACACACACACACACACACTCCACAATCCACACACAAACATACACATACACACACACACTCACTCACTCACAACACAATACAACACACACACGCGCGCGCACCGGAAAGTAGCCGGGAAAGTAAGGCTTCACGCTTACTTTAACCTTTACTCTACCCGTATTTAAAGCAAAACGGTAATTTATATGAAAAATATGTTTAAATATAAAACTTAGAAAATACGGACTGATGACGTTTTAAGTTTCTAAGTTTTAACAATTACACCCAGACATTTCAAGGGGACAAAACTAAAACAACAAAACACAACGTCCTTCCTCAATTGAACTGTGATTTCCCCCTAATTATAAGTAAACTATACAGTTTTAAAGCGCCAGGAAACGAAGCGCGTTGAGTATGCACTATGTGGCAACGCTGTAAAATTTGCCGCCCGCCTGTTACGGTGCTCGCTACTATAGGCTGTACACGCATACACAGTTAGTAAAGGATGTAACATATTACGTATTTCCACAATACGTCGGATATACATTAAAGCGTTCACTTGAAACATGCCGAGCTATAACGTATTCAGAGTCACCCATTCACATTGAACACGTAAAGTAATTTGACAGTTATTGCCGTAATCGTTTCGTGTTGCACTGTGAACACACCGGTGCCTGTATATTACGCAGCTGCATTCAGCCAACAGAACGGATTTCTTTGAGTGCTAAGCTTTATTAATATTATTAAACTTATTCCAATATACACTTCATCGCTATAAAAATATAAGTGAAAAAATCGATTTTGAGATTCGATCCACGTAATCAACATAAAAGTCACCATAAGTTAGCATTGCAATTTTTTAAATTACACAAAAATATTAATATATTAAATACATTAACGCTAACCTCAAATGTGTGTGTGTGTGTGTGTGTGTGTGTGTGTGTGTGTGTGTGTGTGTGTGTGTGTGTATTTGTGTGTGTGTGTGTGTGTGTGTATGTGTGTGTGTGTGTGTGTGTGTGTGTGTGTG
>CM040184.1:85160453-85232953 GCA_022606455.1 Callitettix versicolor
AAAAAATTACGGTACCAACTTACGGAAATTTTAACACAGATACAATGTTATCTGTGTAAGATAAAAAGTTTTGAATTAGTGTGCATTTGGAACAGATTTTTCTGAAACCAGTTGTACCAAAATCGCGAACGCGAGTGTGCCAAAACAAACACACATTCAAGTAAATTTTAACGACGGCTCAGAAAACGTTCTAGAAGTTAGGTTAGGTCTTTCTCAAGGTCCTTTTCAGGGCTTTAACATGAATGTCCTAGAGGCTTAGTTGCAAAATAGGCCCTTTAATCGTGACGTCAGGACCAAACCCTATAACCTCAAAAAATAAATCTACCATAATATTATTGTTTAAAATGTACAATTTAAAATAAATTAATCAGGTTATAAATAGGCCCTACGTTAAATTTAAATTGAACCTTAAGGGGCCACTAATTTAAAAATAATTTGCCTTTATTACAAATTAAAAAAAAGTGTTAATTATAAGTCTATGTTGCGATGTAAAATTTACGGGAATTTAAAACTCGGGAAAAATTCTCTGGGAGCGTTGCCGTTAAATATTTTAGAAATTTATAAATTCCCCAATGTTTTGCATTTAGTTCGACAATATCTAACAATATTTATTACAAAAAAAAAAAAAAAAATAGCAATACATTGTTTTCAGTGGTAAAAATGTTCTACAAAGTTTAAAATCAAATTAAAAAATAAAGTGTACGAGGTATGTTCAGAAAGTAACCAGAATTTTAAATTTTTGAAAAAAATATTTATTTATTCTTCTACATTGACGTTGTCGACTTTAAAATAGTCCCCACTGGAGATTATGCCCTTGTGCCAGCGCTTCTTCCAATCCTCGAAACACTTCTCAAACTCGATCTTTGAAATAGCCTTTAGTTCTTTCAGCGATGCGCTTTTAATGTCATCTACGGCTGTAAAACAACGGCCCTTTAAGGTTCTCTTTACTTTTAGAAATACGGAAAAGTCACACGGAACCATGTCTGGCGAATATGGAGGCTGGGGCATCGTTACAGTACTATTTTTGGCCAAAAATTCACTAACAAGCGATGAAGTGTGGGCTGGTGCATTATCATGGTGCAAAAGCCGTGAATTGTTTTTCCACAGATCCGGGCGTTTTTTTCGGATTGCTTCACGCAAACGGCGTTGAACTTGTAGGTAGTACTCCTTATTGACCGTTTCACCTGGTAGCAGGAATTCATGATGCACTATGCCATTAATACCGAAGAACACATTGAGCATCATAACCTTCACGTTCCACCGCACTTGTCGAGCCTTTTTCGGTCTTGGCGAGCCAGAATGCCTCCACTGGGATGATTGAGCCTTAGTTTCGACGTCATATCCGTAAACCCATGTTTCGTCACCTGTTATAATACGTTTCAATAATTCTGCATCGTCCTTGACTTCATTTAGTGACTCCTGAGCAACTTCCATTCACCGCTGTTTTTGTTCAAAATTCAACAAATTTTGCTGTCACGCGTTTCGTACACAAAACACTGGAAACAATGTCATGTTATGATCCAAACGATTTGCCAACATCATCAGCGACCTCTCTAATTGTGATTCGGCGATCATTTGTAACCATTTCTTTCACTTTTCCACGTTTTCATCGGTTGTTGATGTGCTGGGGTGTTCAGGGCGTTCGTCATCTTCAACGTCTTCACGGCCTTCTTGGAAACGCTTATACCACTCGTAAACTCTTGCTTTACTCATAGCAGACTCACCATAGGCCTTTGTTAACATTTCACACACTTTGTTACACTTAATTCCATTTTTACGCAAAATTCGATGCGAATTCTTTGATCCATTTCTTTTTAACAAACGAAAATCGCCGAGCTCATAAAAACACGTCTAACCTTAGTGGCTGTCACAGACAAAGTCAACAATGAAAACAGCTGAAAGATTTATCATACTTCAAGGGCATGTAATAAAAAAATGTTTTACAATCGGACTCTCCAAGCCCGCGAAATTTAAAAATTCTCGTTACTTTCTGAACACACTTCGTATTTCTGGATGATATTATAAACTACTGCTAATTCTGGATGATAATTATAAAGTAATCATAACGTATTTGTAACTATTAAATGCATACGATGATAATTGCTGTTACCTTAGCATGTTACTGTATTTTATGTCTACGAAAAATAACTTCAGTTTCCCCAGAACAAAAACAAAATTTCCCTACCTTTGTTTGCCCTGGTTACCCTGCACGATGACCAATGTTTAACGTGAGACCCTGATAGTTACCTGCAACATAAATTAGAATTATTAAATATTTGATTAATTAAATAAAAAAGCTCTTTAAAAGTTACAAAGTAGTTAATATTTTTCAGTAATAAAGACTGCATACAACACTAATTCACTGCGTCTCACTCGACTAATTGGTAAGTTATAAATAAATTTTATAATTTGTTTTGTAAAAAAACCTATGAACTACAGTAATTTTATTAATTTTTTAGTGTTCAAGTGTAATTTTGAACCATCAGAATCTGACAAAATACTTAAAACCTGGTTCTGTAAATTACCCCTTTCCGGGAACTTCAGATACGTCTAAAAAAATACCCGAAACTATTCCCATTTCCATAAGCTCCTTCTCACTGGGAATATTTCCGGCCCAATATCACTACGTCAGTGGTATTCCTCGCAGAGGGGTGCAGACTAGCTGCACCTATTGAGAGGATTTAGACGTCCCTCGCAGTACCCGATTCTAACACACACTTACACTTACAACACTACACTTACGACTTTAACACTTTACACTCACACTTACATTTAGGGTGGCGATAATAGCCTCAATATGCTTTTCGCCTTAAAAAAAAAATCAGTGGTATTAGATTCAAACTAGAGAAAAGGATAATACAATCCTAAGCACTGCGATCGACAGAACTATTGTGCAACTAAACCTCTTGAGTACTAGTTCAACCGGTTGGTTCCCTTAGTAAGTTCCAACAATCCACTGACTAGCTCATTCTGCTTAAGATCTTCAGGGTCCTGGAAACAAAACCCCTAGCCTCTTACCAGCAAGAGCTGCAAAATCAAGGATTATGTATCCTGCAGTCTCCTCCTATTTTCCTGCACAACTTACACTCGGTTTCACATGCACACGATACATACCTGTTCGTGTGCACCCTCAGACCACAGTGCCCAGTAATAAGCCACGTGATTTTCCTGACTTGTGCTCTGCCCAGGACGCCTGCTGCCCCTTTACAGACCACAGTGCCCAGTAATAAGCCACATGATTTTCCTGAGTTGTGCTCTGCCCAGGACGCCTGCTGCCCCTTTACAGACCACAGTGCCCAGTAATAAGCCACATGATTTTCCTGAGTTGTGCTCTGCCCAGGACGCCTGCTGCCCCTTTACAGACCACAGTGCCCAGTAATAAGCGACATGATTTTCCTGAGTTGTGCTCTGCCCAGGACGCCTGCTGCCCCTTTACAGACCACAGTGCCCAGTAATAAGCGACATGATTTTCCTGAGTTGTGCTCTGCCCAGGACGCCTGCTGCCCCTTTACAGACCACAGTGCCCAGTAATAAGCGACATGATTTTCCTGAGTTGTGCTCTGCCCAGGACGCCTGCTGCCCCTTTACAGACCACAGTGCCCAGTAATAAGCCACATGATTTTCCTGAGTTGTGCTCTGCCCAGGACGCCTGCTGCCCCTTTACAGACCACAGTGCCCAGTAATAAGCGACATGATTTTCCTGAGTTGTGCTCTGCCCAGGACGCCTGCTGCCCCTTTACAGACCACAGTGCCCAGTAATAAGCGACATGATTTTCCTGAGTTGTGCTCTGCCCAGGACGCCTGCTGCCCCTTTACAGACCACAGTGCCCAGTAATAAGTCACATGATTTTCCTGAGTTGTGCTCTGCCCAGGACGCCTGCTGCCCCTTTACAGACCACAGTGCCCAGTAATAAGCGACATGATTTTCCTGACTTGTGCTCTGCCCAGGACGCCTGCTGCCCCTTTACAGACCACAGTGCCCAGTAATAAGTCACATGATTTTCCTGAGTTGTGCTCTGCCCAGGACACCTGCTGCCCCTTTACAGACCACAGTGCCCAGTAATAAGCGACATGATTTTCCTGACTTGTGCTCTGCCCAGGACGCCTGCTGCCCCTTTACAGACCACAGTGCCCAGTAATAAGTCACATGATTTTCCTGAGTTGTGCTCTGCCCAGGACGCCTGCTGCCCCTTTACAGACCACAGTGCCCAGTAATAAGCGACATGATTTTCCTGACTTGTGCTCTGCCCAGGACGCCTGCTGCCCCTTTACAGACCACAGTGCCTAGTAATAAGTCACATGATTTTCCTGAGTTGTGCTCTGCCCAGGACGCCTGCTGCCCCTTTACAGACCACAGTGCCCAGTAATAAGCGACATGATTTTCCTGACTTGTGCTCTGCCCAGGACGCCTGCTGCCCCTTTACAGACCACAGTGCCCAGTAATAAGTCACATGATTTTCCTGAGTTGTGCTCTGTCCAAGACGCCTGCTGTCCCTTTAAGCCATTCATATGGAACCATGGCGCTTACTGCAAGAATTCCCATGATGGTTATCCCATCTTACCTCGTGTTACTTATTAATCCACCTATAAGCAGACCTGACCAACAACAGAGAGATCCCTAAAGCCGGTTCAGGTCCGATAAATCAGGTGCAGCCTAGTCCAGCCAGTCGGTCTGCCTCCTCACTACCCTCAACTCCCCTATGCCCTGGAACCCAGTAAAGAGTTACCCGGTTATCTAGAGACAGAGCGTTGAGTTTCTCCCGAACAGCTTCGACTGAATTGTAGGACATCAGTGGTACAAAAACTAAAATTTTAGGACAAAAGTATACCACGTGATAGCGTCCGTAACCACATACAAACCTTGAAAGGACTAGTTCCACTTTCAAAGTACTGCTAGTTACTAAGTGAATGTATTGCTGTTAGGCATTTATCTTAACCTTTTTTAATCCAATAAAACACAAAGACTACGAGATCACGTCAGATTAACTTCTTCAGCTACCGTTAACTTTAACTTATCACGTCCGTTCTCACAAATAAGCATATCTTATCACGCAGCGCAACTATTATCAGATACGATATATTAAAACAGTAAATGGATTTATTACGGTGACGTATTATGGTAAGGCAGTTAACGTTGCCACGGTGACGTATCTTAATTGGTTAAAGTTATGACTTAAGCGTGGTTAGTTTATAGCGCTATTCTAATCAATGACCACTCTGGCAAGGTAACGGCCGTTTAAAAGCCGCGGTTATTGGGTCAAATCAAAATATGTGCCCTACTGAATTTATTAAAGTGCAATTAGGGCATCGTTAATCCAGAAAACACGGATATAGGAAATAACAGACGAATGGCACGACGTCTGTAGGTTAGGTTATGTTACATTAGGTTAGGTTAGAATAGGAATTTGAGAGAATATGACAGCAAGTTTGGTTCCTGTAATTAATTTTTAAGCCTCTTCTTCACCAGATATTGGTTAAGTTAGGTTTTAGGTTAGGCTATGCTAAGTTAGGTTAGGTTAGATTAGCTTAGGATAGAAATTAGAGAGAAATATGACAACAGGGTTATTTCCTGTAATAAATTTTTAAGACTCCTTTTCACCAGACATTGGTTAGGTTAGGTTTTAGGTTAGGCTATGCTAAGTTAGGTTAGGTTAGATTAGCTTAGGAAAGAAATTACAGAGAAATATGACAACAGGGTTGTTTCCTGTAATAAATTTTTTAGCCTCCTCTTCACCAGATATTGGCCATGCAGTAAATCGCATTTGTCTGTTTCTGATATGCACAGCTCCCATTCGGTTAGTTTTGCCAGTTCTGTGCTTCCTTTGTGTTTTGCTTAATATGGAAATATTGTAAGAAAAGTTAGCCGCCTCGGTGGCCTAGTTGATAACGTACTGGTCTTTCACCCCGAGGACCTGGATTCGATTCCTGGCCAGGGCTTGGCATTTTCATCGCTATAAATCATCCCATCGTCTGCATCAGCCCAAGTGTGCACAATAGTCGGACGTTAAAAAAAAAAAAAAAAAAATGTAAGAAAAGCCAGAATGGAGGATGAAAGAATAGTTTTAAAAATTTGAAAGGCTAAAAACGGTAAAAAGATTTGATTTCATAGAGCGAATAAGAAGAATAAGTTAAAGAAATGAATAATAAAGTAGAATTTGATGAATGCCAGGTTTTGGGTGAATTGGTGGTTTGGCAAGTAAAAAAAAAAGACAGGTTAGGATATACGACGTCGAAAAGATAAAAAGTGTGCATTCGGATTAGGAAAAAAGTACACGTGTTGAACTCGGGGAGTTACCGACAGAAGAGAAGCTTTTCTTAATATCTTTGCTGAATATCTAGTTTGAAGGTATATTTACAAATACCTTACTTTGTTTACGTAAAGAAATACGCGATTTTGTTTGAAAAAATAACAAAATCAGTTCTACACTGTATTTAAATTTAATTTCGGCCGCCATTTTGTTTCTACAAACATCAGCCAGATGCAATTCTCACATACTATTTCCAGTATCTTCTGAAAAAAATTTCAAAATGATCAATGGAGGAATGAGAAAATAATGGAGGATCAAATGCATTAACCTCTTCGTGGGACATACTGTATACAATGTGGTGCCCCGCAGGGGAGTGCAGACTATCTAGAGGATTTAGACGTCCCTCGCGGTACCCGAACCTAACACACACTTACATTTAGGGAAGCGATAATAGCCTCAATGTGCTTTTCGCCTTAAAATAACAAAACAAAAAATTCAATTTGGTATTACGTAATGATGGTGTTCCAAAAATATGACTTCATAACTGCTTACAAATCATTTATTTTTTCAATTTTTTTTTATTGTAAGGCGAAAAGCACATTGAGGCTATTATCGCCTCCCTAAATGTAAGTATAAGTGTAAAGTGTTAAAGTCGTAAGTGTAGTGTTGTAAGTGTGTGTGTGTGTGTGTGTGTGTGTGTGTGTGTGTGTGTGTGTGTGTGTGTGTGTGTGTGTGTGTGTGTGTGTGTGTGTGTGTGTGTGTGTGTGTGTGTGTGTGTGTGTATGTATGTGTGTGTGTGTGTGTGTGTGTGTGTGTGTGTGTGTGTGTGTGTGTGTGTGTGTGTGTGTGTGTGTGTGTGTGTGTGTGTGTGTGTGTGTATATGTATGTGTGTGTGTGTGTGTGTGTGTGTGTGTGTGTGTGTGTGTGTGTGTGTGTGTGTGTGTGTGTAGTGTGTGTGTGTGTGTGTGTGTGTGTGTGTGTGTGTGTGTGTGTGTGTGTGTGTGTGTGTGTGTGTGTGTGTGTGTTAGACTCGGGTACTACGAGGGACACAGCTAAATCCTCTCAATGTAATCTGCACCCTACAGTTTATTTTCAGATAATAGCCTACATGGTATTGTACACACAACCACAAATTGAACAGTGATCGATTATTTTGCGTAACAAATATTTTTACAGCCATTTTTAAATTTGAAAATACGTAACTTCAAACGAAAAAGAAATTGCAATTCTACTAAATACTCTCAACAACAGAGATAAGTTACTAATTCGTATTTTCCCGTAAAAGATTTTCGAAATCTCTTTCCCGAAACTACGTTATTTTGCAAAGATCGTGCTCAAATACGCCCGCACGTGCCGCGGATCCGTGTTTCATCAAACCGATTCACGGATTAGAAAACAAGACCCTCGAATAAGTTATGAACAAAAGGGAAATCAACACAAACTGCGCGGATCTTAATGAGGCTTGGCTTTACTGCATTAAAACGCAATTTCCCGCGGCAACACCGCGTTACTTGGAATTACTGTTCCCGTTACCAGGGGAGGGGGTGCAGCAAATCGCTAATTATTTACAGTGTACTTTGATCAATTGTCTTTTAAATAATTCGAACGCTTGTAAGGTTTAATGTTTATTATAATACCTCGTTGGATTTGGAACTCGTTTTGATTTTGTTTCTCCCAAGTTGAGGCAGGGCCTCTGGTTACATCAACTGCCACTCCTTTCTAATTTGCGTTGCTTCCATTTTCGAGACCTAAGATGGCCCCTTCTGCGCCTGCCAATGCTACTTTTGGATGCGGTAGTGTTTTAAAAGATTTGACTGACTAGTCCAGTCCCACTTGGTCAGCATATTTCCCATAAACACATACTAGCGTATTACAGGATAGGTTTTATAGATTTTAGGATTTATAGAGGTTGAATTTTACAGACTATACATTTTATGGAATTTAGGATCGAAAGAATTTTAGATTTATACGACTTGAGTTGTCCATAAAAAAATATTAGCTTGAGTTTTTTTTAGAATTTATATTTTATAAAATTTAGGCTTTAGAAAATTCAAGATTTATAAGACTCGATTTAGAAAGCTTGACTTTTACAGAACTTAGATTTTATTGTAATTTAGGCTTTAGAGAGCTTAGGATTTACAAAATTTAGGATTTATAAGACAAGATTTAGAAAGCTTGACTTTTACAGAACTAGATTTTATTGTAATTCAGGCTTTAGAGAGCTTAGGATTTACAAAATTTAGGATTTATAAGACACGATTTAGAAAGCTTGACTTTTACAGAACTAGATTTTATTGTAATTCAGGCTTTAGAGAGCTTAGGATTTACAAAATTTAGGATTTATAAGACACGATTTAGAAAGCTTGACTTTTACAGAACTAGATTTTATTGTAATTCAGGCTTTAGAGAGCTTAGGATTTACAAAATTTAGGATTTATGACAAGATTTAGAAAGCTTGACTTTTACAGAACTAGATTTTATTGTAATTCAGGCTTTAGAGAGCTTAGGATTTACAAAATTTAGGATTTATGACAAGATTTAGAAAGCTTGACTTTTACAGAACTAGATTTTATTGTAATTCAGGCTTTAGAGAGCTTAGGATTTACAAAATTTAGGATTTATAAGACACGATTTAGAAAGCTTGACTTTTACAGAACTAGATTTTATTGTAATTCAGGCTTTAGAGAGCTTAGGATTTACAAAATTTAGGATTTATAAGACACGATTTAGAAAGCTTGACTTTTACAGAACTAGATTTTATTGTAATTTAGGCTTTAGAGAGCTTAGGATTTACAAAATTTAGGATTTATAAGACAAGATTTAGAAAGCTTGACTTTTACAGAACTAGATTTTATTGTAATTCAGGCTTTAGAGAGCTTAGGATTTACAAAATTTAGGATTTATAAGACTTTAGAAAGCTTGAATTTTACAGAACTAGATTTTATTGTAATTCAGGCTTTAGAGAGCTTAGGATTTACAAAATTTAGGATTTATAAGACACGATTTAGAAAGCTTGACTTTTACAGAACTAAATTTTATTGTAATTCAGGCTTTAGAGAGCTTAGGATTTACAAAATTTAGGATTTATGACAAGATTTAGAAAGCTTGACTTTTACAGAACTAAATTTTATTGTAATTCAGGCTTTAGAGAGCTTAGGATTTACAAAATATTGGAATTATAGAGCTTGCATTTTCAATGAAATGAGAACTTAGAACAATACAACTTAGGATTTAGAGAGCCTGAGACTTACAGGACTTAAATTTTATGTAATTTATACTTAAAGAATTTAAATGTATAGAATTTGAAAATTTAGGTTATATAAAAATAATTATGCTTTATTAAACTAAAAACTAATAAGCTTGTCATAAAAGCTACGCTATCCTATAAACATAAGTTAGTTATAAGCAATGGCTTTTTTAATGTTAACTGTTTACGAAATATCATTTGGTATTGGAGGACCGACATAGACGTATTTAGCGTTGGATAATTGTTGCTTTAATGAAATGTTTTCGAAATCAACGCAAACGAAATCGTTTAAGATCTAATTAAAACTGAAACGAAAAAATTGAAAAAAATCTTCGCCCAATTTGTTCGTAAGCAATAAAAACCCATTTTTTACGATGGTAAAATTCATATTTTCAAATGTTATATTTTTTTAAAGATTTTAAATGGCCGCCATTTTGAAACTGTTGAACAGATTTTGCAAAGTAACAAACTTGACTGGTGCACGCACATAAAGTTTTTAATAATTAGGATTACGACCTATTTTTCCGTAAGTAGTCCATTTACTCACCTCGTAAAGGCTACGGCGGTTTCGAAACGTGACTGTTTCATCTTCAGGCCGTAATAAAAAATGTCAAATCATTCTGTCGAGGTGGTGACAAAGTTGAACAAAACACTGAAAACACATCATAAACACTAAACACAATTACACGATTAAAATACTTACGATAATCTGGTTTTACCGCAGTCCGGAATGTAACGACATACACGATGCACGTATCGTTTGGCCAAACCAAATTTTATCGTGTGTATTTTAATCGTGTAATTGAATTTAGTGTTTTGTGACGAGTGTTTACAGTTTTTTATTAAATTTGTGACGACCTCGACAGAGGGATTTGACATTTTGTATTACGGCTTGAAGATGAAACTGTAAGGTTTCGAAACCGCGGTAATCTTTACGAGTTGAGTAAATAGATTAGACAGAAAAATAGGTCGCGATCATAATTATTTAAATACGAGGTCCGGTGGCTAAGTTGCAATAATGAAAAGAAAAAAATCTGCTTTTAAGTGAGTGTCTGTTAGTAAAGCCACGCTAGTAAAATTAACCGTTATAATCCCGACACGCAGCTGTCTCGCTGGCGTGATGGGAACGAATTCAAGTTTTGTGTATACTTTTTTTGAAAATCTACGTTCACTATAAAAATTAGCGTCAAAATGAACATATATAATTTTCGTATTTTCAAAAGTTTCGGTACGCTATCCCATAAAAATAAGTTAGTATTTAGAAACAATGGCTATGTTAATGTTAACTGTTTACGAAACATCATTCGTTAGCGTTGTAGGACCGACATAGACGCCGCCTCAATGGCCTAATTGATAGCGTACCGGGCTTTCACCCCGAGGACCCGGGTTCGAGTCCCGGCCAGAGCTTGGCATTTTCATACGCTATAAATCATCCCATCGTCTGCATTAGCCCAAGTGTGCACAGTAGTCGGACGCTAAAAAAAAACCGACATAGACGCCGCCTCAATGGCCTAATTGATAGCGTACCGGGCTTTCACCCCGAGGACCCGGGTTGAGCTTGGCATTTTCATACGCTATAAATCATCCCATCGTCTGCATTAGCCCAAGTGTGCACAGTAGTCGGACGCTAAAAAAAAACCGACATAGACGCCGCCTCAATGGCCTAATTGATAGTGTACCGGGCTTTCACCCCGAGGACCCGGGTTGAGCTTGGCATTTTCATACGCTATAAATCATCCCATCGTCTGCATTAGCCCAAGAGTGCACAATAGTCGGACGCTAAAAAAAACCGACATAGACGTATTTAGCGTTGGATAATTTTCGTTTTAATAACAGAAATGTTTACGAAATCAACGCAAACGAAATCGTTTAAGATCTAATTAAAACTGAAACGAAAAACCTAAAAAATCTTCGCCCAATTTGTTCGTAAGCAATAAAAACCCTCTTACGATTGACATAATTTCTAAAAATTAATAGAAGCGAGAGAGTTGCAGCGTTTATCGCGTCAATAATTAATAACGTTCGAAACGCGTTTATTCGACCTCGCCGTTTTACCCAATTGACAGCTGATCGTGGCGTAATTCCAAAACAAGCGCACGCCGGCGCTGATGGATTTATTGGAGCCGGGTGTCGTAATTGTGTTTTCGCACTATTGGAAAACACATTAAACCAAAACATTTGTTTATTTGCTGCCTCTCCCGGATCGAAACTTCCCCTAAAACAGGGTTCTAGGACCACCTGGCGGTTGGTTGTCGCATCGCACGCGTTCGGGCTGTATTTAACATCCAATTTCGTCATTGATACACAAAAGGGATGAAAATGGCGGACAGCTGCCGGTACGTACGAAGCCGCCCCTTCTAACTTTTAAACTTTTCCCATAAATTGCCGCGTCCCGATAGAAACACTCGGCCTTATATTATAGGGAAATACACTGGTTGATGGATAGCACATTCCGCCTTATCGCACCATCGGACTGGAAAATATTACGTCTTAGTTTTGATAAATGGCCGAAACGGGCGGCGAGGAGTTGAAATACCGGCGTTACTTGCGAGCTGGATTTTTTAATTGATGGCTTTTCCGTTTTCTATTGACTTAGCACGGTGTAGGAGTGAAATTTTTCACGCGTTCTATCGTTTGTGGAGATTTCAACGGTGGAGTACGTAGCGTTAACGAAATGAAATTGATCTATTACAGCATGCATGACATGTGCAACGATCATGACTATTAGAACATTCTGGTGGCCGCCACTTCTTTCCGATTTAATTAAAAACTTGGCACAAAAATCGAAACCTGATTTGACTTGTATAAGCTACATCGATAAACTATAAAAAACACCAAAACTATGAATGTGAACACATTTCATATTTTAGGGCTGATTGTGATGGATTTTTCCCGCCGCGTGATGCGATTGCACAAATTTATATTGGTAGTTATAGTAGGAGATCAGTTGTTTTATATTAATTTGTAACGATCAGCTGATTTTATTGAACAGCTGATAGACTACAAATTCAAGGTCATGTTGTTAAAAACTAGCTTTGTTTTACTAAAAAATAAGTTTTATATTAATTCGTAACAATCAGCTGATTTTATTGAACAGCTGATAGGCTATAATAAGTGTTAGGTTATGTTGTTAAAAACTAGCGCAAAAGATCAGTCGTTTTATATTAATTCGTAACGATCAGCTGATTTAATTGAACATTGATTTAACTAAAAACTAGCTTTGTTTTACTAAAAAAATCAGTTGTTTTATATTAATTCGTAACGATCAGCTGGTAGGCTATAATAAGTGTCAGATTATGTTGTTAAAAACTAGATATGGTAGTTATAGTAAAAGATCGTTTGTTTTATATTAATTCGTAACGATCAGCTGATTTAATTGAACATTGATTTAACTAAAAATTAGCTTTGTTTTACTAAAAAATCAGTTGTTTTATATTAATTCGTAACGATCAGCTGATTTAATTGAACATTGATTTAACTAAAAATTAGCTTTGTTTTACTAAAAAATCAGTTGTTTTATATTAATTCGTAACGATCAGCTGATAGGCTATAATAAGTGTTAGGTTATGTTGTTAAAAACTAGCTATGGTAGTTATAGTAAAAGATCGTTTGTTTTATATTAATTAGTAACGATCAGCTGATTTAATTGAACATTGATTTAACTAAAAATTAGCTTTGTTTTACTAAAAAATCAGTTGTTTTATATTAATTCGTAACGATCAGCTGATAGGCTATAATAAGTGTTAGGTTATGTTGTTAAAAACTAGCTATGGTAGTTATAGTAAAAGATCGTTTGTTTTATATTAATTAGTAACGATCAGCTGATTTAATTGAACATTGATTTAACTAAAAACTAGCTTTGTTTTACTAAAAAATAAGTTGTCTTATATTAATTCGTAACGATCAGCTGGTAGGCTATAATAAGTGTTAGGTTATGTTGTTAAAAACTAGCTATGGTAGTTATAGTAAAAGATCGTTTGTTTTATATTAATTAGTAACGATCAGCTGATTTAATTGAACATTGATTTAACTAAAAACTAGCTTTGTTTTACTAAAAAATCAGTTGTTTTATATTAATTCGTAATGATCAGCTGATAGGCTATAATAAGTGTTACGTTATGTTGTTAAAAACTAGCTATGGTAGTTATAATAAAAGATCAGTCGTTTTTTATATTAATTCGTAACGATAGCTGATTTAGTTGAACAGCTGACGGACTATAAGTTTTAGGTTATGTTGCTAAAAACTAGCTATGATAATTTGTCGTGTTTTCGAAAATAAATATAGTAATTAAAATAAAAAATGAAGAACTTTTATTTTTGATTCAATAACAGACATTTTTTATAATTTTTATGACTTTCTACAAAGCATCTACATTTCGTAACATGTTTGGCAACCAGAGAATGTAGTGCAGTGTAGTATAGCACGCTAAATTAAACGTCGCTTATGTAAGTTGCATCACGTGACCCCAATGAGCCCTTCACCGATTATAGTTAATCTACTTAATGAACTGCGTAATCTAACCACAACACATAATTTACCCAGTTATTCTTCTTTCTTCAAAGTTTTATAATAATTCACAACGAAACGATTCGTTCAACAATTCTGTTTTCTGGTATTTCTGTATTTTTTTTTGGTCGTTTTAACGTTTTTACTTTACACCGGTCAGTCCAACGAAGACTGGGGGGGGGGCATTAATTTTTTTTTTTTTTTTTTTTTTTTAACGTCCGACTATTGTGCACACTTGGGCTAATGCAGACGATGGGATGATTTAAAGCGTACGAAAATGCCAAGCCCTCGCCGGGAATCGAACCCGGGTCCTCGGGGTAAAAGCCTAGTACGCTATCCACTAGGCCATCGAGGCGGCTTGGGACATTAAAAAACAGCACGTCCCGGGATAACCGGGTAACTCTTCACTAGATTCCGTGGCATAGGGGAGTTGAAGGTAATGAGGAGGCAGACCGACTGGCTGGACTTTGATCTGCATCTGAGTTTGCGGACGTGAGCCGGCTTTAGGGATTTCTCTATCGTTGGCCAGATCCGCTATTAATGGGTGAATTACATATCAACACCATGTAAGATGGGACAACCTTCATGGGCATTCCCATAGTAAACGTCTTTTAAGCAAAGTTCCTTCTGGAGGAATCAAAGGGGCAGCAGATGTCCTGGACAGAACACAACTCAGGAGGTTCATGTGGCTCATAACAGGGCACTGTGGTCTGAGGGTGCACATGAACAGGATAGGTGTGTACCACGGAGAAACCGTGTGTAGATTGTGCAGGAAGGAGGAGGAAACTGCAGGTCACATAATTTGTGATTGTGAGGCTCTTGCTAGTAGGAGGCTAGGGGTTTTTGGTTTCCAAGACCCTAGCGATCTTCAGCAAAGTGAGCTAGTCAGTGGGTTGTTGGAACTTATTAGTTCACCAATCTGCTGAACTAGGTATTTTAAGAGGCAAGTTGCACAGTATTTTAAGAGGTCGATCACAGTGCCTGGGGTTGAACTATCCCTTTCCTCTAGTAATAATCTTAATCTTAAGGAACAGCACTGTGTTAACTAGATTCAAACCCGCGCACAGGTTCGCACACTGACCGCTATCCTAACGACTAAACTACTGCGCTGCTTTATCACAGGTAAAATGAAAGGCTTTGCGCTATGTTATCGTTTAGAAATATTGTAAGTTAGTAGTCACGAATAAACGATACTAACAAGATTGAACAAACGTTTACAAATTTGGTAGTGTTGAGTAATCGATACTTCATCTTGATTTTATGGCACGAAATCCAAATAATAGAGAAAAATGCCTGTTACTGAACCAAATATAAAAATCATGTTTTCTCTTCTTTTTTTATTTTATTTTAATTACGACAATTTGTTCGAAAACACGACAAATTAACAAAGCTAGTTTTTAACAACATAACCTGAAACTTATTATAGCCTATCAGCTGTTCAATGGAATCAGCTGATCGTTACGGATTAATATAAAATAAGGATTAATATAAAAGATGATATATTACTATAACTAACATAGCTAGATTTTAACAACATAATCTACAAATTATTATAGTCTATCAGCTGTTCAATGAAATCAGCTGGTCGTTACGAATTAATATAAAACAACTTTTACTATAACTAACATAGCTAGTTTTTAACAACATAACCTAAAAATTATTATAGCCTATTAGATGATCAATGGAATCAGCTGATCGTTACGAATTAATATAAAACAAATGATCTTTTAGTGTAACTAACATAGCTAGTTTTTAACAACATAACCTAAAAATTATTATAGTCTATCAGCTGTTCAATAAAATCAGCTGGTCGTTACGAATTAATATAAAAGAAATGATCTTTTACTATAACTACCCATAGCTAGTTTTTAACAACATAACCTAAAACGTGTTATAGCCTATTAGCTGTTCAATGAAATCAGCTGATCGTTACGGATTAATATAAAATTATTAATATAATATAAGGATTAATATAAAAGATGATATATTACTATAACTACCATAGCTAGTTTTTAACAACATAACCTACAAATTATTATAGCTAATCAGCTGTTCAATGAAATCAGCTGGTCGTTACTAATTAATATAAAACAACTTTTACTATAACTAACATAGCTAGTTTTTAACAACATTAGCTAAAACGTATTATAGCCTATCAGCTGTTCAATGAAATCAGCTGATCGTTACGAATTAATATAAAACAAATGATCTTTCAGTATAACTACCATAGCTAGTTTTTAACAACATAACCTACAAATTATTATAGCCAATCAGCTGTTCAATGAAATCAGCTGGTCGTTACTAATTAATATAAAACAAATGATCTTTTTGTATAACTACCATAGCTAGTTTTTAACAACATAACCTAAAACGTATTATAGCCTATCAGCTGTTCAATGAAATCAGCTGATCGTTACCAATTAATATAAAACAATTGATCTTTCACTAGAACTACCAATGAAAATTTGTGTACTCCCATCACGCGACGCATAAAATCCATCACAACCCTAAAACATGACACATGTTAACATCCCATCTTAAAGTTGGAGAAGAAGCAGTTTTCGTTCTGGAGCGAGTAAGGGCGACAGGGAGAGAAAAAGAGGAGAAGAGAAAGCTGAGAACGTGAAGGAGGGAAGTGCGGTAAATATAGTTTTAAAATATGTGTGTAATAAATCTGTTTATTTGTATACACAATGTGTCATACGAAAATTGTCCAACATGAGTTAATTATAGAGTAACATACAAGTTCATGGAATTACTGCGGCACGCAGCTGTCTCGCTGCGAATAAACAAACACTGATTAACATCATTTTGGCTACATCAGTACCATGAACAAGATCGTTACTTGGTAAACATAGCATTACGTTTATATGTTTAAAAACGAAAAAAAATTTGTTTTCTTAAAAAATGTAATTAAATATATTGTATTTTATTAAATAATCTTGTACTTATTGTATTAATTCTTATTTCAATTACAATTTTTTTCCGTAAACACGATAAATTAACACAGCTAGTTTCTTACAACATAACCTAAAACTTATAGCCGATCAGCTGTTCAATGAAATCAGCTGATTGTTTCGAATATAAAACAGCTGATATTTTAATAAAACTACCAGATTAATGATTCATTTCATACAATTACATCGGTCAAACTTCTTCGCAGTTTCCGTAGTGTAGTGGTTATGACGTGCCACACGCGCGCAAGATTCTCGGTTCTATCCCGTACTGAAACGCAGGGAATTTTTTGCAACGCGCAAAATCCAACACAACCAGCATTGTCACGTTTTTATTTAACGCTTTTTGGAAATTCTAAATACAACGTCGTGATAAACGTTAAAGTCTCCGTGAAAAAATTCTCCAGATTTTACAAAAACGTGTGGAATTCCCATGTTTGTGGTCATTTTTCAATAAAAATTCGCTAAAAAACCTGTAAAGTTTGGTCAAGTAGTTCTAATATTAGGTTCTGTTATACAGCAACTATTAGACGATAATTGTGCCTGCAAAAAAATTGAGTGTTTTAAAAGCACTTTTTTTTTGAAAAAGCTATTAAAAAACTGGCATTTCCGAGTCCCTTTAAAGTGCAGTCGCGCTAAAAAACCCGTCGACACGCAAGTAAAACTTACCTTTGTGAAATCGCGCGTCGCAACGAGTTGAACAAAGGGAATGCATCTAATGCGAATACATTTAGAGTCCCGTTGAATTTACATAAAAATATCTCCGGTGAGTATTGTATCGCTGCGAATCGGATGATCCTCCCGCCCCCTCCCTTCTACCGCCTACTTCCCCGTGATAATAAACAAACCCAGAGTTACAAGGTTTAGCTTTTTCGAGATATGTAAAGTGCGTAATGACCTCAATTTGTCTTTCTGTGCAGCAGGACTTTTTGCGCTCATTTCGGGGCTGAAGCTCGAATTCGGGTTACGTCAAAAAGAAAACAAATATTCATGTATTGTGTTAATATAACTGCGCACTGTCTCGCTAAATCACAACAATCAAAAGCTGCATAAATTAGCTATTTAATTTTACAAATTCGTCGCTGCATTTCATATTTACGGACGATTTTTACAACGTAGACAAAACGGAAAAATTAACCAGGAAATACAAAACAGGATCAAAGAAACAAGGAATGCGCATAACGTCAGTTAAGAGACACTAATAAGCAAGAAGAAGACTGACACAAACACGAAAATGGTAATATACGAGGTGTGTTCACAAAGTAACGAGAATTTTTAAAATTCGCGGGATTGGAGAGTCCGATTGTCAAACATTTTTTTTATTATGTTGGTATACATGCCCTTGAAGTATGATAAAACTTTCAGCTGTTTTCATTGTTGACTTTGCCTGTGACAGCCACTAAGTTACGTGTTTTTATGTGCTTGGCGATTTTCGTTTGTTAAAAGAAATGGATCAAAGTATTTGTATCAAATTTTGCGTAAAAAATGGAATAAAGTGTGTGAAATGTTAACAAACGCCTATGGTGAGTCTGCTATGAGTAAAGCAAGAGTTTACGAGTGGTATAATCGTTTCCAAAGAGGCTGTGAAGACGTTGAAGATGACAAACGACCTGGACGCCCCAGCACATCAACAACCGATGAAAACGTGGAAAAAGTGAAAGAAATGGTTATGAACGATCGCCGAATCACAATTAGAGAGGTCGCTGATCATGTTGGCATACCGATTGGATCGTGTCATGACATTGTTTCCAGTGTTTTGTGTATGAAACGCGTGGCAGCAAAATTCGTTCTGGAATTGTTGAATTTTGAACAAAAACAGCGGCGAATGAAAGTTGCTCAGGAGTCACTAAATGAAGTCAACGACGATGCAGAATTACTGAAACGTATTATAACAGGTGACGAAACATGGGTTTACGGATATGACGTCGAAACTAAGGCTCAATCATGCCAGTTGCTCGCCAAGACCGAAAAAGGCTCGACAAGTGCGGTCGAACGTGAAGGTTATGATGCTCACTGTGTTCTTCGATATTAATGGCACAGTGCATCACGAATTCCTGCCATCAGGTGAAACGGTCAATAAGGAGTACTACCTACAAGTTCAACGCCGTTTGCGTGAAGCAATCCGAAAAAACGCCCGGATCTGTGGAAAAACAATTCATGGCTTTTGCACCACGATAATGCACCAGCTCACACTTCATTGCTTGTTCGTGAATTTTTGGCCAAAAACAGTACTGTAACGATGCCCCAGCCTCCATATTCGCCAGACATGGCTCCGTGTGACTTTTTCCTATTTCCAAAAATAAAGAGAACCTTAAAGGGCCGTCGTTTTACAGCCGTAGATGACATTAAAAGCGCATCGCTGAAAGAACTAAAGGCTATCTCAAAGATCGAGTTTGAGAAGTGTTTCGAGGATTGGAAAAAGCGCTGGCACAAGTTCTTAATCTCCAATGGGGACTATTTTGAAGACGACAACATCAATGTAGAAGAATAAATAAATATTTTGTTAAAAAAATTAAAATTCTCGTTACTTTTTGAACACACCTCGTATTTTGGAGCAAAACATATTGGGAAAACAAATAGTGCAGGACAACGAACAACTTATGAGTACTTGGAAGACAGAGAAAGAAAAAACGAGAGATGAAACAACTGACAGTTGACAGAAGATGGAAGGCATTTCTTCCCGACGCCTGTGACGTAAAGGAAGGCAGAAGAAAATGATGAAGGAAGAGAAAGAATTTTCAAATTACACTGGAAACACGAAAGCCAGTCTTTATCGCAATTAGGTTATTGTTCGTTTTTTCTCAATAAAATAAGAAAAAAGTTAATTTGTTATTTTATCAACTATTAAAATTAATTAGAATACATTATAAATATAAAGTACAAATAGTAGTTTAACTATTAATTTACTTGAAACTAATCAACATTCAGTTAATGAATATTGCAAGCAGTTATTTTTAACTGCTAATTTAACGTATCAGTGACTGGCAACCGATCTTCACTGAGTTTGAACGTTCTATTAAAGTTTTAGATACTTATACTGCCCGTGTTTGACCAGTTTATAAATTAAAAAGAATTTTCCCACGGATCAGATCCATTGTTTGAGCCTGAAAATATATTTCAACGTTATATCTTTAGCGATGTTTCCACGAAACATACATAGATCGTTTAATACAATACAGCCGTTGTCCATCACTAGCCGGTCGTTGGTATGCGGAGTTGTATTAGTCACGGATGCGTTCGTGTTGAACGCTGCGTCCGTTCCTCGACGCATCACGGCTGCGCACTCCGGTAGTCCAAGGTCGAAGCATCACGATATCAAGAAGGCTGTGATATTATACGGCTATTATGTCATTACCGAGCGATTAAGGGGAGGGGTAATGTTTATCCATCAGACGATAAACCCGCCCGGGGGAAACATAACCTACAAACCTCGGTAATTATCGACACTGATTTTCCTAAAGCCCAAAACCCGAGCGAGACTCTAAACACAGCTTTCGATGTACAAGCCTGCAGGATGTAAAACTCCACGTTACCTCCGACTTCCCTTTGAAAACTTTTCTTCTAAGGTAGAAATAATTATTTCCCCCCGGGGGATACTTTCCCCCACGATGCCGTCCAGCGCCCCGGGCTGTCCGCGGCTCGGTTTCGCACGATGGCGTATTCTTTACAAAAAAGCGTAATTTGTAGACCCTACGCGCCTAACGTTAAACGGAATCGACCGATTTGACCGCGTTTAAACGATGGGTAAACATTCGGTTTAGGCTAATTACACGTTCAGTAATAACAACTTCGGGGTTGAATTTATTTGTCAGATGTTCTACCCTAGTTTTTTTAACGGCCGGATTCGTTTGAATAAATCATTCTATTATTCTGTCCCGTCTGGATGTTTTTATAGCATAATTTTATGTTTCCTGTTTCATTCCCAATCCCCAGCCCAGTCTCTGAACACTATTAATATTGTATGTGTCAGGTGCGCGTAACGCCTTCAGCCATATTTAAACAGGTTGAGAAATAGCGCCGGGGAATTTTAATCGGGGTTAAGAACGAAGGTTTCGAAATGGGGTAATTGTATCACATACACGGAGGGTTGTGTATCACAAAAAAAAAGAATTTATGTAAGAAACTTCCTGAAGATATCAGGAAGATATCGACTGCAGGCAATTGACAAACTACTGTATATTAGTTACCTATCGATATCTTAAGTAGGAAAATATCTAATAAATTCTACGTCCAGGCATTCATTGTTTTTCCGGTTTTTTTTATAATTCAGTAGATATCATGAATTAGAAACAAAAAGCACTTACAATGTAGTACTTAACCAAAACGAACAATTTTATTTTATTTTTGCCTCATGGGACCACATTAGTCTAAATTTCAGTTCTTCCTAACATTGGGCTTTTAATTTTTCTCCAATAATCCCTCATTCGATCAGATCGTTGCTTCCTGACGGCATCTGTGATCACTACCTTCTTGTGTCTCTTCGGTTTATCCACTTTAAATTTATTAGTCTTAAGAATGCGTGTTATTTTACATTTGTCTGTTGCGTCATCCATTTTCAGTCCTATTTCACTGATGACTTGTGTGATGTATATTCCCTGTGTTTTCCTGTTGATGCTTCTCATTACCAGTTGTCTCAGGATTCTGTCCTCCGGCATTCTTAATATGTGAAAGAAGTGGAAAATTCTTCGTTATTTCATTACACTGAGAACTGGGTCGATATATTTGTATACTGTTTCATTGGTGGCTATTCTCCAGGTCCCGTCTTTCCGGTATGTTTTACTGAGACACGTTCTGATGATCCTTCTCTCTGTCTTAAGCAGCGGGTCCGTCTTATTGTTTTTGATTTGGAAGAGAGTTTCACTGGCATATAATGTTTCTGGGAGTACCACTGATTTGTAGTGGCGTATTTTTGTTTTTATTGACAGACATTTTTTCTTGTACGTCGGCCAAGTTAGTAGCTGGTTTATTTTATTTTATATATATATATATATATATATATATATATATATATATATATATATATATATATATTATTTTAAGGCGAAGAGCACATAGAGGCTATTATCGCCTCCCTAAATGTAAGTGAGTGTAAAGTGTTAAAGTAGTAAGTGTAGTGTTGTAAGTGTGTGTTACTCGGGTACCGCGAGGGACGTCTAAACCCTCTCAATAGGTGCAGCTAGTCTGCACCCCCTGGCAATTTTAAAAACCTATTTCATGTGTCCCGGTAAAGTATACTTGTGAGCGAATTAACATTGGAAAAATAATACTGAAAGAGTCATTATGGTACTAACCGAGACCTTAAGACGAGCACCGATCCTGACTTCTAGATCAATTTTTGAGGTGTGTTTTAGCACGCTCACGTTATCGATTTTTGTTCCGATTCGATTCAAACTTGACACAAAAATCGATTACGATATGAGCAAGTCCGTTATCCAGTAAAATCCGTACCGTAGTTTCAAAACGGCGGCCATTTGCAATTTTTAAGAATCATTTTTTCGCCTTGAGTATTGAAAATCTCACTCCACCGCAGTAATCAGCGTTGAAAACTGCACAAATTAGCATTTCAAAAACCGTTGTATTGAAGAAATCCAATTTGACGGAGGTCAGGGTTCGATTTCGATTTTCAACGTATTTTTAAAATTTAAATTGCTGATGCATTTAGATTACACTGCTGATTATTACGGTGAAGTCAGAATTTAAAAAAAGTAAGACAAAGGGAAACACTCTTGGCAATTCGCTCCTATAACGTCAGCTTCTATAAGGACATATAATAGTATATTTTGCGCGTCGCAAGTCTCAAATCAATTATAATTAAACGCTTCCTGTGTTTCCGCCCGGGATCGAACCGGGTACTTTGCGCGTGTGAGGCGAACGTCGTAACCACTACACTACAGAAACGAAGAAGTTCATATTGGTAGTCATAGTAAAAGATCAGTGGTTTTATATTAATTCGCAACGATCAGCTGATTTCATTGAACAGCTGACAGGCTGTAATAAATTTCAGGTTATGTTGTTAAAAACTATGTTAGTTTGTCGTATTTTCGAACAAATTAAAATAAAAAGGAAGAGAAAACATGATAAATGATTTTTAATTTTGGTTCAATAAGAGAAATATTTTTCACTCAGAGCCTGTAAAAGGATCAAAATTTAATAGACTTTTCCCAAGAACAACCTATCGTAATGAGAGAGTGAAATCGATCTGTACTTCCCTCGATACGAGAGCTTGGGCTTTCTTTTGTTGTAAATACACAAACAGGCCCAGGCCTACACTGGCGCAATTAAATGCCATAACTGCATAACCTAATCTAGTCAGCTGTATGCAGTATCTTTGTTTATGTAATGACGGAAAGCGATAAAATCTAACGAGCCCTTAGCTTTAAAATGATTAGATTTTTGTTATTTTGCCGGGTCACGTTTGCGCTTACTGTGCGCACGTGCGCGGCCTCGGCCGATGTTGATTAAACCGAGCCCGTATCTCATTAAACCCGCGGGCGCAGGGCGCTTTTATCGGTGGCCACAGTGATTTTATATTTTCGTCCGGCTAACGTAACGTATTTGCCTAAACCGTTTAACCGCGTTGTTAAATTTTAGTGCTTTAGATAACGGAATAAAGTTTTACGAAAATCGTTGCCAACTCCCAAAAACTGACAATATCTACGCTTCGTTGAAAATTTCCACTTCTGTAAACAGCTTTAAAATCTGCTTAAATTAGAATTTTTAATTTTCAAATTGCACTGAAAATATATAGCCTAGCTGGATTTTAACGTTGAAACTATGATAGTGAAATCAGTGTTCCAAAAAGTGCACGATAAAAATATTAAGATTCCTAGCCGCCATTTTGAAATTGTTCGGTTTTCGTTGGGTAACGAACTAGTATATGTTATTACAAAAAATTCTGTTATTAAACCAAAAATAACAATAATTTTTTTCAAGTTTCGTCTCGTTTTTATTGTAATTAGGATAATTTGTTCGAAAACACAACACAATTTTTTCTTTTTTCTTAAAAATTATAATTACATGTAGTGTATTTTATTCGGTAATCTTGTATTTATTTACGATTTTTTTCGAAAACACGACAAATTAACACAGCTAGTTAGCAACATAACCTGAAACTTATTACAGCCTATCAGCTGTTCGATGAAATCAGCTGATCGTTACGAATTATAATAAAACATCTGATATTTTACTATAACTGCCAAAATTAAATTAACGAATCATTTCGTATATTTTCACCCGTGAAACGTCTTCGTAGTTTACGTAGTGTAGTGGTAAGGCGGTTCGATCCCGGGCGGAAGCACAGGAAACTTTAATTATAATTTCAATTTAATACGAGACTTGTGACGCGCAAAATGTACTATTAAATAGGATATCAATATACGCGTCCTCGCATCACGCGACGCGCAAAATCCATCACAACCAGCCCTAAAACACGATACGTGTTAAAATAATTATTGTTCCAAGCTTGAATCGGATCAAAATTAAGAACACTAGAGTGCTAAAACAAATGACATGTATTGACTACTAAAAAAGTGTCTAGGGGTCATGATCGGTGCCCATTTCAATGATTGAACGTAATGGCAGCTCATTTTCCAACGGAAATCCGTTAAAAACAAACGTTTCCCGAAAGTCCCCAAGCTCTCACATTAATATCACCCATACAACAACGACAGCCACGCGTACATAAAAGCTACAATACACCATAAACCATGGTCCATTGACTGCCCGACATCCAAGCATTCATATACTTGAACCCCAGAAGGCTTCTATTAAATCAGGATACGTCATTTAACCTGCCTCACTCACCCTAAGCACCGCTGGGATTTGGCAAAGTGCTTGGAGGGACCCTCCCGGTGCACTGGAGCGCCGCCGGATGGGTTTCCATTAGTACACGGGATGTTGTTAATATTTATAGTGTTTAATGTTTGTATTCCACGCATTCGTTGCTATTATCCGCGTGATTAAATTATACGCAGAAATGTAACCAGGAGCACAGAAAACTGAATACTGTATACACAGTGATGTAACCAGGAGCACAGAAAACTGAATACTGTATACACAGTGATGTAACCAGGAGCACAGAAAACTGAATACTGTATACACAGAAATGTAACCAGGAGCACAGAAAACTGAATACTGTATACACAGAAATGTAACAATGAGCGCAGAAAACTGAATACTGTATACACAGAAATGTAACCAGGAGCACAGAAAACTGAATGCTGGATACACAGAAATGTATCCAGGAGCACAGAAAACTGAATACTGTATACACAGAAATGTAACCAGGAGCACAGAAAACTGAATACTGTATACACAGAAATGTAACCAGGAGCACAGAAAACTGAATACTGTATACACAGAAATGTAACCAGGAGAACTGAAAACTGAATACTGTATACACAGTGATGTAACCAGGAGCACAGAAAACTGAATACTGTATACACAGTGATGTAACCAGGAGCACAGAAAACTGAATACTGTATACACAGAAATGTAACCAGGAGCACAGAAAACTGAATGCTGTATACACAGAAATGTAAGCAGGAGAACAGAAAACTGAATACTGTATACACAGAAATGTAACCAGGAGAACAGAAAACTGAATATTGTATACACAGTGTTGTAACCAGGAGCACAGAAAACTGAATACTGTATACACAGTGATGTAACCAGGAGCACAGAAAACTGAATACTGTATACACAGAAATGTAACCAGGAGTACAGAAAACTGAATACTGTATACACAGAGATGTAACCAGGAGCACAGAAAACTGAATACTGTATACACTGAAATGTAACCAGGAGCACAGAAAACTGAATACTATATACACAGAAATGTAACCAGGAGAACAGAAAAATGAATACTGTACACACAGAAGGCTCATCGTTATTGGGAAGTTGACTGTATCTGTACTTCATGTTTAGAACAGAAGATCGCGCAGTATACTTCGTATACAGTTTTGTTGCTAATTAGTGCATCCTAACTTTTCCCTCGCACCTAATACAAAACTTCATGTACATACAAAGTTGAGATCGGGATAATGTGACGGGTTTCAGAGACCTCAAATGTCTCTTTGACTCTTTTCCTCGAAGTTACGATACTTCCATTTTAAGGAAGGTGGGTCTTTTACAGATGCCACTGACAAACTTGATAAGTACAAAACAGATAATCACGCTATCTCACTAAAGTGATGGACAAAACTTTCTAAAATAACTTTACGTTATAAATTTTTTTTTGAAAATTTGATTCCATCAGCACATTGAGCGCTAAAAACTGCATATTTTAGTGTCATAAACTTCCAAATTACGTTGAAAATATGTTAATCTATGGATAATAAGATTTTTTATAACGCAAAGCAAGAAAGTTATAATTTTGGAAAGATTTGTAATGACCGACGTTTTTAAGCCGTTAAACGGATTTTTGTGTAATGAATTTGTCCTAGATATTAACGGAATCGATCTTTGTGCCGGTTTAAAATAATTTAAGACCGAAATTACGCACGCTAGAGGCTAAAACACACACACACACACACACACACACACACACACACACACACACACACACACACACACACACACACACACACACACACACACACACACACACACACACACACACACACACACACACACACACACGTAAGGCAGTTTTAACGGTCCACAAACTAATTTCTGTTATTGAACCAAAAATAAAAATCATATATCATGTTTCTGTCTTTACTTATTTTAATTACGATAATTTGTTCGAAAATAAGACAAATTAACGTAGCTAGTTTTTAACAACATAACCTGAGACTTATTACAGCCTATCAGCTGTTCAATGGAATCAGCTGATCGTTACGAATTAATACAAAACAACTGATCTTTTAGTATAACACATCTAGTTTTTAACAACATAACCTAAAACTTATTACAGTCTATCAGCTGTTCAATGAAATCGTCTGATCGTTACGAATTAATGTAAAACAACAGATCTTTTAGTGTAACATAGCTAGTTTTTAACAACATAATTTAAAACTTATTACAGCCTATCAGCTGTACAATGAAATCGTCTGATCGTTACGAATTAATGTAAAACAACAGATCTTTTAGTGCAACATAGCTAGTTTTTAACAACATAATTTAAAACTTATTACAGCCTATCAGCTGTTCAATGAAATCATCTGATCGTTACGAATTAATATAAAACAACTGATCTTTTAGTGTAATAGAGCTAGTTTTAATAACATAACCTAAAACTTGTTACAGACTATCAGCTGTTCAATGAAATCATCTGATCGTTACGAATTAATGTAAAACAACAGATCTTTTAGTGCAACATAGCTAATTTTTAACAATATAACCTAAAACGTATTACAGCCTATCAGCTCTTCAATGAAATCAGCTGTTCGTTACGAATTAATATAAAACAACTGATCTTTTAGTATAACATAGCTAGTTTTTAACAACATAACCTAAAACTTATTACAGCCAATCAGCTGTTCAATGAAATCAGCTGATCGTTACGAATTAATACGAAACAACTGATCTTTTACTATAACCACGAATATAAATTTGTACACTCGCATCACGTGGAGCGCACCATCACGGCCAGCACTAAAACATGATACACGATAAAATGACCTAGAGGTCAGTACTTGATCGGTCGCTGCACGATAGTCCCTCTAAGAGTTCATTTTCTAGTTGGAATTCACTAAAAACTTTTGGAGATTAAAAACTGTGACATACTGGTATCGTTGCGGGACAGTTGGTAACACTGCTTCTAAGATACCTTACGTAGATCCACTATCCAGTCAGCTAGTTTCGCTTTGTGGGGCAGTGGTGTAGTAAGGCTGGGCGCTGGGCTGCGTGCAGTACTGACTGTGCTACTGCAACCTAAGCCTATTAACTGAGGCTAATGACAAAATGAAGCCATATAAGTTACAGTCTAGAGGTCACGACCTTTCACTGCCACCTTCACCTTTAGATTAGATAATTCTGTTGTCTGGCCTCGGTACCTTTAAGGGATTTTTTAAACATAAAGGTAAACCAAAATAACCACGACATACTGATGAAACTGGAAGCCAACTTTTTAAAATATTTTTTCCATCTTATTCTTCATAAAAATACCTGATTTAACCATTAATCAGCGTTAAAACCGCCATATATTAGCAACATAAAATTTTAAAAATGCATTAAAAATACGGCAACAAACACTATCGTAAAACAGATATGTACTTGATTTCAATGTAATTTGCAAACGTCAAAATGCTGATTTTAACGCTGATTACAGTGGTGAAAAAGGTATTCTAAAAACTGTTATGCTTTAAAATTTTTGTAACGGCCGCCATTTTGAAACTGTTGAACAAAATTTTTCTGGGTAGCAAACGTTTATAAGCTATTACTAAAATTGATTTTTGTGCCAAGTTTGAATCAAATCGGACCAAAATTACGAACGTGATAGTGCAACATACACGTGCGCGCGCACACACACTCACAATATTAATATTAATATGATAATATATTAAAAAATATTAATGAGCCTTTAAAAAGTGATATAAACATAACAATCACTTCAAGGCTCATTTCAAGGTCACGGGTCAGGGTCTTGCACGATGGCAGCTCCAACAGCTCATTTTCCAAAGGAAATTCGCCAGAAAAAGTAGATCGTGAGTTTATACGTCACACAGCTTGTAAAACATAGCAAACGCGGTCGATTTCTTTAAAGTGAGCTGATTTCCAAAAACGAAAATACCCCGATCAATTTTCTATCAAATAATCTGATTTAACCATCACAATCTGCATTTATTAGCACGCGGACTTGAAAGAAAACAACGTTAGATTAAAAAACCGTTTTGAAATGATTGAACAGACGGAAAATCGCATTTATAAGGAAAATCGATTTTTTTGCGTCGTTAGAAATCGGATTAAACGTACTTGTGCTAACACATAAATGTAAGACGTTCAGGGAGCCGCCTCGGTGGCCTAGTTGATAGCGTACTGGGCTTTCACCCCGAGGACCCGGGTTCGATTCCCGGCCAGGGCTTGGCATTTTCATACGCTATAAATCATCCCATCGTCTGCATTAGCCCAAGTGTGCACAATAGTCGGACGTTAAACACAAAAAAATAATGATAATAAATAAATAAATAAAATCTACGTAATTAATATTATAAAATTTCAAATAATTAAGTTATCCCACATATTGTATTGATGGATAGGATAAGTACCCGGACTTAACCTTGTTAATCTAAAAATAAAAAAATGAACCCCGACAGCCGTGGTAGATAATTGTATTTGCCTCGCATTTAAAAAAAAAAACTGACTACCATTCTTAATCAGCTTTAAAATCTACGTAGCCGCCTCGGTGGCCTAGTTGATAGCGTACTCGGCTTTCACCCCGAGGACCCGGGTTCGATTCCCGGCCAGGGCTTGGCATTTTCATACGCTATAAATCATCCCATCGTCTGCATTAGCCCAAGTGTGCACAATAGTCGGACGTTAAACACAAAAAAAAAAAAACGTTCAGCTACCCTTCAAAGTGCTGCAGATGTCAGAATGGACGCTCCTTTCAAAGTAGAGAACAATATGGTCTAGCTCTGTCCATAACGGCAGCTCCAAAAGCTCATATCCAAAAGAGCTAACAAAACTTTCGACAACAAAGTAGGCAGTCGCGGGACTGACCGACAAAAGTAACTATTTCTTTCATCATGCCTGACTGTATACTTTTTCACTATTATGATTTAGCTAGCTTTTACCCATCGCGGCTTCGCCCGCAATTATAATGTAGGTAATAAAATGTATAGTCGATTTTCAAAATCAGAACAGGTTCGTTTCAATTTAATATATTTCGATACTATTTACGGTTTTCGGCCGAAGCATATAGATTTTTGCTACTCGACACTCTAGAAAGGGCGACATATAACTGAGAGAAACACGGAGTTCCCAAATGTCTACTCTGAACGTTTGACCCTGAGACATTAATTGTCATTGTAAATGCCAACTTCAACGGAAACTGCAATCTTTTAAATTGGAAAGGCAGGTTGTTTATAATTATAGGAATTTTTGAAAATTTTTCAATTAAAATCATTGCAAGCCTATACACAATAATTTTGTAATAAATAATAACAGGGATTACGATTTTTAAAACGAAAATACATCTATTTTCATTTCAGGTATCTAAACCATGTTCATTCTAAATTTCGTCTAAATCGGTTAAGTAGTTAATGCGTGATTCAAAAAACAAATTTTAAAATTTATAACATTATATTAAGAAGTATAAATTATTATTGAAACGTCACTGTTGTACAGTTAACACATTAGGTTGGACTGGGTAAGTAGTATAATGGCGTTTAAAATAATTTAATTATTTATTATTCACTCCTACTAATATATAATAAACGTATAAAACGTCACTATTATACATTCAACACTTGTCACAAAACTAAATAATTAAGTTGGACTGGGCAAGTAGTATAATGGCACGACTATACAAGTTTTCACTTCAAAAATACATTTTATTAATCACTAAAAAAATCCCACGTTCATTACAGTGCGCGTATAGATATGTTAGAGCGTTCCGTGACGGTCGAGCGTGACGGTAAACTGAATTTCCCCCGTGCAAAATATACACCCATAACCCGCTAAAAGTAATAGTCACTTCAAAAACATTGTATCAACTGACTTTTGAACCGCCCTGTATATTGATACTCGCAACTCTTCCGTACGGTACTGCACGCTGATGAAAACGAACCTGCCAAGTCCGGCGCCGATCTCACGCCTCCAACACTGGAAGACCCAATTACACCTGCCCTGACCAATACAAGGCTTACCAGAGTGTGAAGTTGTAAAAAGATCATCGTTCTGAAATATCGGCAATAACTACTTACGTAACGCCATTCTCTGGAGGAAGCAATTAGCATCCGAAGAAAGGAAACTGACGATTAGATCGGCCGTGCGGCCGCAAGTCCGTTATCTCCTGCTTATCAGGATTACGTACCGTGAAATTGAAGGTTATGATAGGGTCGATGGACCGTTAAATGTCGTCTCCATGTAACCTATCATCGACGGTTTTAAGGTACCGTAGTAGATGCGCCAGATAAAACCCCGTACTCTCCGACCTGTTCACCGTTACACGCTTAATTAGGTACTTGCAAATTTTATGGAACGTAACTTGTTACTAGTAACGGTTACTGGTTGTAAACGTTATCGCGTGATGTATCGTCTTAAAATGTTCACAACGCCAATTAGTCCGGCATGTAACGTGGACGTTCGAACTGATCTTGGGGGAAATATATTTTTGTAATCTTGTGAACGAGTTTAGTTTGTCACAGATCACGTGACTCTTAAGACAGCCAGGTTTTTTTGAAATTTTAATTAGACACATTCTTTTACTTATCGACCGAGGAAAAGCTTAACTTAACGACAGACAGAAAATAATATTGATAAAAACGCAGGTGTTTGCGAATAAATACCTTACATATGTGAGAGGGTTTTTTATAATCTTAATCACATTATATTTCGGAAAGTATGTGTTTGTTTGTTATTCAATCACGCGTTAACTACTGGACCGATTGAGATGAAATTTGGTATGCACGTGGTTTAGATACCTGAGATGAATCTATAGACCTATTCCCGTTTTAAAAAAACGCCATTATACTACTTATCCAGTCCAACTTAATTATTTAGTATTTAATTTTGTGACAAGTGTTAACTGTACAATAGAAACGTTTATTATGTATTGGTAGATGTGAATAATAAATTTTTTAATTATTTTAAACGCCATCATACAACTTACCCAGCCCAACTTAATTAATTAGTATTTAGTTTTGTGTCATGTGTTAGCACAAACACACAAACACACACACACACACACACACACACACACACACACACACACACACACACACGCACACACACACACACACGCACACACGCACACACACACACACACAAACGCACGCACACACGCGCGCACGCACACACACACACGCACACACACGCACACACACACAACACGCGCACACACACGCGCACACACACCCTGCGCACACACACACACACGCGCGCGCACACACACACACACAACACACACGCGCGCACACACACACACACACACACGCGCACACAAAAAAAGACTTCGGATAAAAATTCACCAAAGTGTGAAGATCAATGTTTTCACGATACAATACTATTTTTTAATTTCTTACAGTGAAGTAAAAGACGTTAATACGAGTATAATATATATTAAAATTGCTTTTAACTGTGTCAGCAATTATTTTCAATACATTTTGAGCAGAAAGATTTGGGCATTTTTGAAAAGGTCAGATACTGACGAGATGTTTTTTTTCTCAAAAATTGATTCAAGCACAAAAAAAAACAATTTGGCAAATGTTATTTAATGTAGTAATTTTTTTTTAAGTTGAGAAAGAGAATATCCCTGTAGTGTGAGTGAGTGTGCGTGCGTGCGTTGTGTGTGTATGTGCGCGCGCGTGTTCGTGTGTACGCGTATGTGTGCGCGCGTGTGCGCGCGCTTGTGAGTGTGCGCGTGTGCGTGTGCGCGTGCGTGTGTGTTTGTGTGAGCGCGCGCGTGCGTGCGTTGTGTGTGCGTGCGTGTGCGTGTGAGTCTGTGTGTGCGTGTTCGTGTGTACGCGCGCGCGCGCGTGTGTGCAATAAAAAATGCATGCGCAAGTTCGGCTCATTGAATAGGCCGGCATTTTTGTATCAAAGTTTGTTAGTCAGCTGTTTGTCTGGCCTGCAATGTCAACGAACCGCGGGCGAAGAGAAAAGTGCTAATTATTCATAAAGCGAGTTGATTAAACACAATGGGCGAGGAGATGCGAGATGCGAGATGCGACGGCCCCGTGTGGGAGGGAGAACAAAGAGCCCCGTAGAGCGGTGTGACCTTGATCGGTCCTGCCCGCCTTATTGGGCGAACAGTCGTTTGTTTTTTGATTGACGTTTTAAATCAACGATGACAGTTTTGCAGTTTTTTTTAATTTCCTCAAACCTAATTAGCGACGAAGTATGTGCATAATTTTAACAAATTTCAGACGTCCTTGGATTCAAAATGAGTTTTGTTTATGGAAATTAAATTTTTTTCCTTATTATTTTTTTTTAATCAGAAAGTGTAGATGTACTATGGTTCTCAAGTGTTTAACGTAAAAACATAAAATTGAAAAACGTAGAGCATAAGCTTACATATCTGGACCTTATGTACGTTAAGCTACTAAGACTAAAAACGGAGGTACGACACACTGAGCGGTCAAAATTAAAAGCTAAAATATACACTTAATCAGCAAAACTGCAAGTCACAAAAACTACATCACAAGACTAAGTCACAAAAACTACATCACAAAACTAAGTCACAAAAACTACATCACAAAACTAAGTCACAAAAACTACATCACAAAACTAAGTCACAAAAACTACATCACAAAACTAAGTCACAAAAACTACATCACAAGACTAAGTCACAAAAACTACATCACAAAACTAAGTCACAAAACTACGTCACAAAAACTACGTCACAAAACTACATCACAAAACTAAGTCACAAAAACTACATCACAAAACTAAGTCACAAAAACTACATCACAAAACTAAGTCACAAAACTACATCACAAAACTAAGTCACAAAACTAAGTCACAAAAACTACATCACAGAACTAAGCCACAAAAACTACATCACAAGACTAAGTCACAAAAACTACATCACAAAACTAAGTCACAAAAATTAGGATAAAGTTCAGTTATTCACATTTCCCTACCATATCCTCTTAAAATCCTCCACACCATGCCAGCTCTCCGGTCTGTAGGGTACATAATGAGACGGACTCAACTGAATACAATGTGAAGACAATATTGGATTGAAGGACCAAAAGATAATAAAAAGGAACTCGGGGAGGCATCGGAGATTCTATTTGGGTGTCAAGGCACATTCAAAAAGAAGATATGCCTTCAAATCCTCCAGCCATTTTTTCACTAATTATCCTGTATATTTTGTATGTTCTCGGCGTTATATCCATAATATTTCTTAGTTCATTGATCCCGTTCCGCTATACCGTCTAATTTATTCTTATCCAGGCGTTCAACACTGTGTGGTTTCGTTATTAATTTTTATAATTTTGTTATTCGTTCATATCCTCTATATAAAATCAATCCTTTTTATCCTGGTGAAAACATTTCTTTATATTATCCTTTCCCAAATACAATAGTCTTCTCGTTGACGTAGAGATCGTACAGGCTTCGCTACCGTAAATTTATATTGGTCTTGCGCAGGACCATGGTCTTCTTCTCATGCCATCGGTAGAAGAAGTCGCGAAAACGAAAAACGGTTACACAATTGCTGGCAAATACCGAACCGAACGGCAGACTTGCGCAGTGCAGAAGCATAACGTCCAACTATTGTGCACACTTGGGCTTATGCAGACGATGGGATGATTTATAGCGTATGATAATACCAAGCCCTGGCCGGGAATCGAACCCGGGTCCTCGGGGTGAAAGTCCAGTACGCTATCAACTAGGCCACCGAGGCGGCTCAAGCATAAAGTACTGACTGCACGGCCAAGAGTCATGTTCTCACGAGCAATGTTAAAATACCGTTAAATATGTCTGGAGTGGTTGACACATTGTTTATCTAAATAATGTTTGTTACCCTAAATAGAAGACTTCGCATTCGTCACTTTGCATGGCTTTCTGAGAGGCGGAGACCCACCTGAATGCGAGTTCTATAGGGAAACTATCACAGTAAAACATTGCACTACTTTGATGGTTTCCAAAATACGCGTGTTATGTGTCGATTGAGCAATTGTTTGCAGACGTTTGGAGATAATGCCTCGGCCGTTGACGGGGTCCTAGACTTTCTTCACCGTCTTGCCGCCTCGGTGGCCTAGTTGATATCGTACTAGGCTTTCACCCCGAGGACCCGGGTTCGATTCCCGGCCAGGGCTTGGCATTTTCATACGCTATAAATCCATCCCATCGTCTGCATTAGCCCAAGTGTGCACAATAGTCGGACGTTAAAAAAAAGAAATTCTTCATCGTCTGATTTTTTTTAAATTGAATTTATATATTTGTTATTGTTGTGGAGCCTCTTTACAGTCCTGCAACAATTTGTGTGGTTATTTTTTGTCTTTTACAGTTTACTGTTATTGTTGTAGGACCAGTTTAAAGTCCTTCAATAAATTTTGTGTATTTTGTTACGATTTTAAGGTACATAATAATGTTAACTAGTTTTAGGTAAATATTTACTGCTTTTATTACAATCTGTTTGTTTTGTTATATTCTTCAGATATAAAAGCTGGCTAGTTTGTTTTTTTTAACTATTCATATTTGTAATGATTCATAGTTGTTTGTCTATTTACCATTATTTCTATTGCTTTTTCTATAATAACTTTTAATTTTTTTTTATTTATAATGTTTTATTGTAAATATTTCAATTTCGCAACACGTCGGTCATTTACCGTTTTGGTATTAGAAACAGTGTTGCCAACTGTCGCCAATTTACCCAATACTGTTCCGATTTAAAGTAGTTCGATCCCTATGCTGCAGTCGTGCCAACTGAAGTACCGATTTAGAAATTTCAAAAATAAGGAAAAAAACAATTATTTTGCCCAAAATCTCGTCCAAAAGGCCCACATTTTGCAAGTTTTAATCCTTTATAATTTTAAACAACTTACCGAAACAAATAATAAAAAACCTGTGTCAGAAAATAAAATACTATTCGATGAGATTTATTTTGTTCTACGCTAAAACGGCGGAAATCTTTAATTTCACTTTTTTAAACATTTTCTTTCGTACCTTCCTAAATGATCGGTTGAAATTTTACTAATCGATTCCCAAAAATTATATGGATGTTTTTAAGGAAAATTTTACAAGCCCGGAAGTTTTCAAAAGATCGAATATAACAGATGATCTCTACAGTTTTTCCCTTCTATCACAACGTTAATATTAAAAGAAAATGGTAAAAATTAATTTGGATTTTTGTATTTTCAATACGATATTTTTTTTTACTTAATACTCATAAGCAATGTTTACAAGATCGACTAATGGTTTACATCTACAACGAAATCACATTTGTAGGACAGTTATTACATCAGTCCTATAATGCCCCAGCCTCCATATTCGCCAGACATGGCTCCGTGTGACTTTTTCCTATTTCCAAAAATAAAGAGAACCTTAAAGGGCGGTCGTTTTACAGCCGTAGATGACATTAAAAGCGCATCGCTGAAAGAACTAAAGGCTATCTCAAAGATCGAGTTTGAGAAGTGTTTCGAGGATTGGAAGAAGCGCTGGCACAAGTGCATAATCTCAAATGGGGACTATTTTGAAGGCGACAACATCAATGTAGAAGAATAAATAAATATTTTGTTCAAAAAATTAAAAGTCTCGTTACTTTTTGAACACACCTCGTAAATGTTTAGTTGAAAATAGGATTCTACGAGACTAATGTTACCCTTTCGTAACTTATATCACATGCATTAAAATTAAGTTTTATTTATTTAATACTCATCAGCAATGTTTACAAGATCAACTAATGGTTTACATCTACGACAAAATCACATTTGTAGGATAGCTATTGCATTAATAACTTCCTTCACATCAGTGGAGCAGTTCACGAGGTTCAGTTCTCTTGAGGCGGCGAACGTTGCCGGCCACTTCACGTACTGCCTGCATCTCACAATTTTCATGCGCAAGAAGCCGTAGATTATGACTAGTTGCACATTTTTTAACTTCGTCTGTGACAAGCCTGATGTTCAAGTCCCGATGTAAGTCATTGTTACGAATATACCACGGGGCGTTGACTATTCCTCGCAAGACTTTGTTTTGGATTATTTTTACATTCGACGGTTTTGTACAACCCCACAATTGCAAGCCATACTGGTTTCAATATTTGTTTATATATTAAAATTTTATTCTGCACTGAAAGCTCAGTTACGTCCGAGCAGCCACTAAAGTTTTCTATATTTTATTCTAAGCTCTTCAACCTTTTTCTCTACATGGACTTTCCACTTGAGCTTCGCATCCAGGGTTATCCCCACGTATTTGGCATTGTTGGAGTAAAGAACAGCTTGTGCATTGATAAACAATGGGTGGGTGGCAATCTTCCTATTGGTAAAGTTTATATGCTTTGATTTTGTATTCAGTTTAACTCGCCAGCACTTTGTCCAGGTACTTATCCTATCCACCAATACAATATGTGGGATAACTTAATTATTTGAAAATTTTATAATATTAATTACGTAGATTTTATTTATTTATTTTTTTTTATTATTATTTTTTTTGTGTTTAACGTCCGACTATTGTGCACACTTGGGCTAATGCAGACGATGGGATAGCGTATGAAAATGCCAAGCCCTGGCCTGGAATCGAACCCGGGTCCTCGGGGTGAAAGCCCAGTACGCTATCAACTAGGCGGCTACGTAGATTTTAAAGCTGATTAAGAATGGTAGTCAGTTTTTTTAAAAAAGCGAGGCAAATACAGTTATCTATCATGGCTGCCAGGGTTCATTTTTTATTTTTAGATTAACAAGGTTAAGTTTAAAAAAAAATCGCTTCCATAACGTCGCGAAACAGCTGCGTGCAGCGTTTATTAACAATTTTAAAAAACACGTTCGAGCTTGTAACAAGCCCTGACCGTACACTTCGTTGCGTAACTACATCACTCCGCCCCATTATGCTTAATACATAGGTCCTACCGTACCGCAATACCCGGCCGTACCTCGGGCGAGTAAAACTTACAAATTTCGTTCACCTGCTACACTGCAACCGGTAACAAAAGAACTGTATAGCGTGTCCCGAAACATCTGTTCCCCAATAGTTCCCACTTCGCCAGACACCTGCGGCGAACACGGTAATTTTCTATTTTTATTGTCCTCGTTAATTCTCGGTTATATGTTTCCACATGCATAACTTTCAAATGTTATGGCAAGTTATTCAGTTTTGATTTGTTTCCTTAAGCGTAATGGCTTGGATGAAAACACTCGCCGGACCACCTTGGTAGATCCACTCGCGTAACACACGCTTGTTTACTGACGTCATTTAAACGAAAGCCAATCGGAGTGCGTTTATGAAAGCTTATACTTACGAAAATGACTGCATCGTAAAAGAATGGAATTAGTAATAACGCCAGTTGAAAGTAAAATTGTATTTTATTGGGAAATATTATTTGTTGCATTATGACATTTAAATATTTGTTAAAAAAAAACTATTTGAGTAGCTTTGGTAATTTGTCCAATACACAGCCTTTTGTATTATTAGTTTCGGCTTTTTCAATGCACGAAACGCGAAACAATTGTTTGGCTTCTAGACCTCGTGAAAATAGAGTTTTAAGATAAATTAGGCATTTTCAGTGGCCGCCATTTTGTTTCGTTTAACAGTATGAAAACTTAAGGTACCCTAAATTTTACTCGAATATCGTATGTAACTAATATACGAGGTGTGTTCAGAAAGTAACGAGAATTTTTAAATTTCGCAAGCTTGGAGAGTCCGATTGTCAAACATTTTTTATTATGTTGGAATACATGCCCTTGAAGTATGATAAAACTTTCAGCTGTTTTCATTGTTGACTTTGTGACAACCACTAAGGTTAGACGTGTTTTTATGAGCTCGGCGATTTTCGTTTGTTAAAAGAAATCGATCAAAGAATTTGTATCAAATTTTGCGTGAAAAATGGAATAAAGTGTGTGAAATGTTAACAAAGGCCTATGGAGAGTCTGCTATGAGTAAAGCAAGAGTTTACGAGTGGTATAAGCGTTTCCAAGAAGGCCGTGAAGATGTTGAAGATGACGAACGCCATGGACGCCCCAGCACATTAACAACCGATGAAAACGTGGAAAAAGTGAAAGAAATGGTTACGAACAATCGCCGAATCACAATTAGAGAGGTCGCTGATGATGTTGGCATACCGTTTGGATCATGTCATGCCATTGTTTCCAATGTTTTGTGTATGAAACGCGTGGCAGCAAAATTCGTTCCAAAATTGTTGAATTTTGAACAAAAACAGCGGCGAATGGAAGTTGCTCAGGAGTCACTAAATGAAGTCAACGACGATGCAGAATTACTGAAAAGTATTATAACAGATGACGAAACATGGGTTTACGGATATGACGTCGAAACTAAGGCTCAATCATCCCAGTGGAGGCATTCTGACTCGCCAAGACCGAAAAAGGCTCGACAAGTGCGGTCGAACGTGAAGGTTATGCTCAATGTGTTCTTCGATATTAATGGCATAGTGCATCATGAATTCCTGCCATTAGGTGAAACGGTCCATTAGGTGAAACATATACTACCTACAAGTTCAACGCCGTTTGCGTGAAGAAATCCGAAAAAAATGCCCGGATCTGTGGGAAAACAATTCATGGCTTTTGCACCACGATAATGCACCAACTCACACTTCATCGCTTGTTCGTGAATTTTTGGCCCAAAACAGTACTGTAACGATGCCCCAGCCTCCATATTCGCCAGACATGGCTCCGTGTGACTTTTTCCTATTTCCAAAAATAAAGAGAACCTTAAAGGGCCGTCGTTTTACAGCCGTAGATGATAGTAAAAGCGCATCGCTGAAAGAACTAAAGGCTATCTCAAAGATCGAGTTTGAGAAGTGTTTCGAGGATAGGAAGTAGCGCTGGCACAAGTGCATAATCTCAAATGGGGGCTATTTTGAAGGCGACAACATCAATGTGGAAAAATAAATACATATTTTGTTCAAAAAATAAAAATTCTCGTTACTTTCTGAACACACCTCGTAGGTTTTCACTGAAGTCTATCAACAGTGCCTATATGAAAAACGATTCAAATTAAGTCTTTTAAACTTTTTTATTTCACCATCGTAACCAGCGTTAGCATTAACGTAAATTAGCATTTTTACTTCTCAAAATCCGTTCAAACTAAATAATTGACTTTAAAGACGGTCAGGGTTCATTTTCGTTTTTTTCAGTACAATTTGAAAGTTTAAAATACGGCAAATTGTACGCACGGTGGAGGAAGTGTAAGTATGTAGAAAGAGAGTATTTTAAAGTGACTTTCTGTTACTAACCCAAAAATAGAAACGTACCTTATGTTCTCTTCCTTTTTGTTTTAATTACGATCATTCCGTCGAGGAAAATTCACATAGTTTTTAACAACATAACCTGAAACTTATCACAACCAATCAGCTGTTCCATGAAACCAGCTGATCGTTACAACAACACTATCGTAAAACAGATATGTTCTTGATTTCAATGTAATTTGCAAACGTCAAAATGCTGATTTTAACGCTGATTACAGTGGTGAAAAACGTATTCTAAAACCTGTTATGCTTTAAAATATTTGTAACGGCCGCCATTTTGAAACTGTTGAATAAAATTTTTCTGGGTAGCAAACGTTTATAAGCTATTACTAAAACTGATTTTTGTGCCAAGTTTGAATCAAATCGGACCAAAATTACGAATGTGAGAGTGCAACATACACGTGCGCGCGCGCACACACTCTCGTTACGAATTAATAAAAAACAAATGGTCTTTTACTACTACAGCCAAAATTAAATTAACGATTCATTTCATACATTTACATCGGTCAACGTCTTCGTAGTTTACGTAGTGTAGTGGTTATCACGTGCGCCTCACACGCGCAAAGTCTCCGGTTCAATTCAAGACGGTAACACAGGAAATTTTAATTATAATAAATTTAATACGAGGCTTGCGCAATATACTGTTATACATCAATATAAATTTGTGCGCTCGCATCACGCGAAATCCGGCCCTAAAAATACGATACAAGTTAAGAACGAAACACATACGTCATAATTTCATCTTCTTTTTGGCTTAAAACGTTCTCCGGCGTCCGATTTCTAGCTTCCATTTTTTCTGTCCTTCCATAGATCTTGATCCAACCCCCTCTCTCTCACTTCCTTCTCTCCAACTAAGTTTCTCTTGTTCTGCGACCATACAGTTTCCATTTTAGAATCTGTTTTGGAACATCCTTTGGATATGGCCAAAACATCGAAATAGCTTTATCTTAATATCGACTACAATGGTGTGTTTCGCATCCACGATTTCAAGGATTCTTAAATTTTTATCTTTTCCCCCCATCTGCGGCTCTTCGCCAGTAGTCCATTTCGAGCTTCAAGGCATTTTTCTTTTTTTCAGAGGCCATACTTCGCTTCCATACGAGATTATACTAGCGCGCGCATACATACGCACACACACACACACACACACACACACACACACACACACACACACACACACACACACACACACACACATAAAATTTTTCTATTATACGTTTATTTTCGATATCTGTTGATCCCATATGATACTATTCAGTATCCTTATTGCTCTTCTTCCCAAGGTGTTCCGTTCTTTTATCGCTGTGCCCAAGAGTCTATCACTTACTCTCTTGTAGAATTAATTGTACACCCTTTGATCTGTGTGTTGTGTTCCAATAGAAGATCCCTGCTCTGCCCTCCGATGCACATGTATTTAATGCCACAATTTAATATAAACTTTAATTACTGAATTAATTCTGAACAATAAAACAATATAATACCACGCATTGTTGCGTCATAAACCGGCGCAACAACGAGAAACCTTTTAAACAAACACAATTACTTTTGATTATTCATGAAAGATTTCTGGTCAGATTACAAGGAAGATCTGTTTATAAATAAATTATTCAATTATTAATATGCATATTGTAGATCGGCCGAGGAAGTGGATGGTTAATTCAATTATAAGACACGAGAATATTGATTAACATATTCTACCCCGGGGATGGTTTATAAATATTACTCCCTTGTTGGTTCTTCTAATAGGAATACTTGTAGTGTTTGAAATTACTTTAACAAGATCTGAAGTATAATGCAACAGCCAACTTGTAGCAATTTACATTTTCAAAGTCTTACAAGCCGTTTTATTCTTTGATCAGATTGAATTAAAATAGACGTAATTAAAAATAAACACCGCCTGATTGTTTGAACGGAAATATGTATTGTGTTATTTAAAGAACAAAATATAATGGATAGGTAGGAACTATAACAACAAGCCGTAGTTGATTCGCGTAGTTGTTATATATCATAAAAGTAATTAATTTCTGTGTATATTCTTAATTTTTTTTAAGGTTGCTAGTAGTTTAATCCAAATAGTGTTCGTCCTAATCGTGTTTAATCCAAATCCAAGGTGTTCATACAATCCAAATCGTGTTTAATACAAATTCAAGGTGTTCATACAATCCAAATCGTGTTTAATACAAATCCAAGGTGTTTATACAATCCAAATCGTGTTTAATCCAAATCCAAGGTGTTCATACAATCCAAATCGTGTTTAATCCAAATCCAAGGTATTCATACAATCCAAATCGTGTTTAATCCAAATACAAGGTGTTCATACACTCCAAATCGTGTTTAATACAAATCCAAGGTATTCATACACTCCAAATAGTGTTTAATACAAATCCAAGGTGTTCATACACTCCAAATCGTGTTTAATCCAAATACAAGGTGTTCATACACTCCAAATCGTGTTTAATGCAAATCCAAGGTGTTCATACATTCCAAATCGTGTTTAATCCAAATCCAACGTGTTCATAAAATCCAAATCGTGTTTAATACAAATCCAAGGTGTTCATACAATCCAAATCGTGTTTAATCCAAATCCAAGGTGTTCATACACTCCAAATAGTGTTTAATCCAAATCCAAGGTGTTCATACAATCCAAACCGTGTTCATCCTGATCGTGTTTAATCCAAATCCAAGGTGTTCATACAATCCAAATCGTGTTCCTCCTAATTGTGTTTAATCCAAATCCAAGGTGTTCATACAATCCAAATCGTGTTTAATACAAATCCAAGGTGTTCATACAATCAAAATCGTGTTTAATCCAAATCCAAGGTGTTCATACAATCCAAACCGTGTTCATACTGATCGTGTTTAATCCAAATCCAAGGTGTTCATACAATCCAAATCGTGTTCCTCCTAATTGTGTTTAATCCAAATCCAAGGTGGTCATACAATCCAAATCGTGTTTAATCCAAATCCAAGGTGTTCATACAATCCAAATCGTGTTTAATCCAAATCCAAGGTGTCCATACAATCCAAATCGTGTTTAATCCAAATCCAAGGTGTTCATACAATCCAAATCGTGTTCATCCTGATTGTGTTTAATCCAAATCCAAGGTGTTCGTACAATCCAAATCGTGTTCGTCCTAATCGTGTTTAATCCAAATCCAAGGTGTTCGTACAATCCAAATCGTTTTCATCCTAATCGTGTTTAATCCAAATCGTGTTCGTCCTAATCGTGTTTAATCCATATCCAAGGTGTTCATACAATCCTAATCGTGTTAATCCAAATCCAAGATGTTCATACAATCCAAATCGTGTTCGTCATAATCGTGTTTAATCCAAATGCAATGTATTCACACAATCCAAATCGTGATTAATCTGAATCCAAGGTGTTCATACAATCCATATCGTGTTCATCCTAATCGCGTTTAATCCAAATCCAATGTGTTCATACAATCCAAATCGTGTTTGTCCTAATCGTGTTTAATCCAAATCCAAGGTGTTCATACAATCCAAATCGTGTTCGTCCTAATCGTTTTTAATCCAAATCCAAGGTGTTCATACGATCCAAATCGTGTTTAATCCAAATCCAAGGTGTTCATACTATCCAAATCGTGTTAATCCTTTGGCTTCTATCACGTCCGTAAGCTAACTTGCAATGCTATTCGATAAAGAAGTGCAATTAAATATCAAAACGTGTCTGAGGAGAAAATAATCATGCCTGAAATAAATGTAATCACTGCTGAATTTGATATAAAAAAATATATTTTTAGATATTCATCTACATATTCCACGTGAATAGGCTACTGCTTCCAGAAATGCCCGGCACAATCCTTTAAACAATTCCCAAACAAAAGATCTTGTTAAAGTAAACTTAAAGTAAAAAACTCCTCCAGGAGAGTTTTGTTAGCGCACCAACCGGCCGGACCTAGGAGTGGTTCCGTCTTGTAAGAAAAATCTACCTCATTAAAATGAGTTGTACGGTCGCCGGTAATGAGACAATTAAAGAAAGAAGAAAGGCGCAGGGTGGATTCGACACGGGGCGTACCTGACTTTGTGGGTGCCGCTGGTCTGTGTCCTTTGTCCCGGCTTAGCATTATATTCATGTTTACTTCATTAGCTTTAAGAATACAAGCGTAAATGTTTTATTAAGCTATTATGGCGACGAAATGAAAGGAAATTATGACAGAAAATAATCCGGGCACATCTATCCCATCAACTTTTAGATTAGGTTAGGTTGGAGAGTTAATCTCGCGGATCCGCTTAGGTCACCTCATTTATCTTCCGGAATAAGTTAGGCCAAGTAACTTTACGTACTGCTTATACGTTTGGGAAATTTAATTCAATGCACTACTAGGAAAATTCAGATATATTAGGTTAGGTTAGGATGAGTAATTTTATCTTTTAAGTTCGCAAAGGTTGGTAACTTGAATAATTTCGTAATTGCTTCAGTTTAGATACGTAAGTTAGGGTTACAATCCCTTGTACACTTAGGTTAGGTTAGGTTAGGAAATTTATCTTTTAAGTTCACATAGGTTGGTAACTTGAATAATTTCGTAACTGCTTCAGTTTAGATACGTAAGTTAGGGTTACAATCCCTTGTACACTTAGGTTAGGTTAAGTTAGGAAATTTATCTTTTAAGTTCACATAGGTTGGTAACTTGAATAATTTCGTAATTGCTTCAGTTTAGATACGTAAGTTAGGGTTACAATCCCTTGTACACTTAGGTTAGGTTAAGTTAGGAAATTTATCTTTTAAGTTCACATAGGTTGGTAACTTGAATAATTTCGTAATTGCTTCAGTTTAGATACGTAAGTTAGGGTTACAATCCCTTGTACACTTAGGTTAGGTTAGGTTAGGAAATTTATCTTTTAAGTTCGCAAAGGTTGGTAACTTGAATAATTTCGTAATTGCTTCAGTTTAGATATGTAAGTTAGGGTTACAATCCCTTGCACTTTTAAGTTAGGTTATGTTAGGAAAAGTATTTTATCTTTTACGTTCGAAAAGGTTGGTAACTTGAATAATTTCTTAATTGCTTCAGTTCAGATATGTAAGTTAGGGTACAGTTCCTTGTACACTTAGGTTAGGTTAGGTTAGGAAAGTTATCTTTTAAGTTCGCAAAGGTTGGTAACTTGAATAATTTCGAAAATGCTTCAGTTTAGAGATTTAAGTTAGGGTTAAAATTTCTTGTACACTTTCATCGATATATATATATATTCACAGAGAAAAGTATAATACCTTGCTTTAAGAAGTAAAACAATATATTCCCAAAATTAATGTAGTACTCGATTATATATCTGGAAAATTTAACTTCACGCACAAGGAAAATTCAGACAGGTTAGGAGGTTAGGATGAGTTATCTTTTAAGATCGGAAAGGTTGGTAACTTGAATAATTTCGTAATTGCTTAAGTTTAGATACTTAAGTTACGGTTACATTGCCTTGTACACAATGATCGATATAATCACAGAAAAAAGTACAATCCGTTATTTTAAGGCGTAAAACACTTTAGCCTCAAATAAGACCGCTTACATGTCAACTCCGAAGCCACAAAGTTAGGACCTTCCAGCTCCCTCCATTGCAGCACAACGGTAAACAAGAAAATTAACAGCCACGAAAATCAAACACAATTATTTCGTGTGTGGGGGGAGAAACCACCATTGTACACAAAAACAAATTACACTCCCCCCCACCTGGTCGCCGGCCTGGTAATTCGATAATATTAATACGAAATTGCCGCCGCTAACACAACGGTATCCAGTGAAGTCACGTTAATAACAATCCACGGTGCACGGGTCACTGGTTCCAGCTATATACAGGTGCCAGATTCCGTCGGCTTAGAAATTGCAACGTACGCGAAATAATACATCGCATACCTGCTTATTTATACACAATAATACGGTGTATTACTCTAGGCGTCATCACCGGTATTTATCGAAGTTGGGAATCGATCAAAGGACAGTAATTGTTTTCTGATGCAAAGTAACATCAAGCGTGGTTAAGTAACTGTTATATTTAACAGCTACACAACTTAACTGTTCCAGATGGTGTGATTGCACGTCCTGGTAATTATCAGGTCCTCTTCAACGGAAGAGATATCTCACTGTTGTTACTTTTGAACACCTATACAGAGTCCACCGACTGGATTAATCACACGAATTTGAAATCACTCCTGAAGATCTGTATGAAGAGTGACTTTCTACGAATAATATTTTCTGATGTAAAGTAACATCAAGCGTGGTTAAGAAACTATTATATTTAACAGCTACAAAACTTAACTGTTCCAGATGATATTTTTTTTTTTTTTTTTTTTTTTTTTTTTTATTATTATAGCAATCTAGTAATACACTAATAAGCTATTTGTCCTTAACCTAAACTACTACGATACAACATTCCACTAAGGTCAATCCACTGACAATCCCTTAGTATATAATTAATAGTCACTTAACTAATGTGACCTAAGAGCTACACAGTTCAAATGGTTTAACTCTTTTCAATCTTCTCATTGAGACATCGCTGTTAAGTAGTTGGAGTGCTTCGACATTGATGTGCTGTTGCAATCTTCGTCTATGACCTCGTGCAAATTTACTGACTTCACTATCAATAGTTGGAACCTCAAGATCTTTATGTATGTTCTCATTCCTGATGTACCAAGGGGCATCAACTATACCCCAAGTACCTTATTTTGAAATCGCTGAATGATATCTCTATTACTCTGGGCAGTACAACCCCACAGTTGGATACCATAGGACCACAAGGGCTTAAGGACTTGCTTATATATCAATACTTTGTTATACACTGATAAGGAAGAACAACGACCCAACAACCAATGCAACTTTCTGTATTTTAATTTTAACTCCTCTTGCTTTTTCTTAACATGGGGTTTCCACCTGAGTTTAGCGTCCAACGTCATGCCAAGGTATCTAGCTGTGTTCGCATATGGAACCACTTGGTGATTAATATAAACGGGTTTGTGCTCGATATGCTTATTAGTGAAATCGATATGCACAGATTTGCTTTCATTAAGCTTAATTCGCCACATTTTAGTCCAGGTTTGTATTTGGTTTATAGCTGTTTGAAGTTGTCTGATCGATTCAATGTTATTGTCACCAACAGATAAAACTGCTGTGTCATCAGCAAAGGTAGCAACTATACTTTGTTCAAAAGTTGGTAAATCACGGGTGTACAAAAGATAAAGGGTTGGCCCCAAAACACTGCCTTGAGGCACTCCTGCTTTAATTTCCTTCAAGTTAGAATAGGCGTCTTCTTGCTTAACCCTGAAATATCTTTCTGATATATAAGATTCCAGTATCATTGAATATTGAACAGGAAGGAATAATTTAAGTTTGTAATTCAGACCTTCATGCCAAACTTTGTCAAATGCCTGTGAAACGTCTAAGAATATTGCTGAGCAGACCTTCTTTTCTTCTAACGATTGTTCAATTACATTAGTAATTCTATGGACCTGATCAATTGTAGAGTGTTTATTTCGAAACCCAAATTGATGATCTGGGATGAGTTTAGAATCTTCGATAATGGGTTTTAGTCTTTTTAACAAAAGTTTCTCGAACAATTTTGACATACTTGGCAAAAGTGATATTGGTCGATAAGATGTTGTTTCGTTAGGTGGTTTTCAGGCTTGGGGATCATCACAACTTCAGCCACCTTCCACATTTGAGGTACATATTTCAAACGAAATGATGTATTGATCAGATTGGCTAGCTTTACCAGCGCTCTTCTAGGGATTTCTCTCAGAATTTGCCCAGTAATAAGATCAAAACCAGGAGCTTTGTTGAGCCTAAAGCACCTTCTGATTTCCTTTTAATTTCGATTGGTGTGGTTGATGGAATATCTACACTATCTTGTCTTATGACATCCAGCAGTTCCTCACTATTATCGGCTGCATTCGGTTGAAAAATATTTCCCAGGTATTCAGCAAAGAGGTTCGCCTTTTGTTGGTTATTTCTAGCCCAACTTCCATTCATGTTTTTAATAGGTGGTATTTGCATAGTTGGCCTCTTAAGTTTTCTAGTGATTTTCCAAAGAGAATATTCAGTACTGATATCATTAGTCAGTTCTCTCAAGGATTCACTTATGGTGTCATTCTTCAGCTGCCTAATTTTTTCCTTTAATTGTGACGTAAGATTGTTCAGCCTAGTTTTGTCCTGTGGGGCTCTAGATTGATGCCATTTTCTTCTTGCTCTTCTTTTTCTTTAATTAGCTCCATAATATATCCAGGATAACTGTTACCTTTTAATCTCCTTTTGATTTCAGGGTGTTTTCCCATGCTGCATTCTGTATATCATTGATGAATTTTTCAACTTCAAAATTAAGTTGTTCCTCTGTCTGCAATGGCACCATCAGTTGGATCCTTTCTTCAAGTGAAATCCTGAAGCTCTCCCAATCCGTAAACTTATTCACCAGCACAGGTTTGCATGGCTTCCAGATAACACACTCACTTAGAGTTAAAACAATTGGTGTATGATCCGAATTGAGCTCCACATTGTCTTCTATGTGCATATACTTGCTGGAAATGTTTTTGTAATGAAGAAGTCTATTAAATCAGGTATTTTTGAAAGATCTGTGGGCCAATAGGTAGGTTTACCTGTTGATATAGGATCACATTTATATTCTTTTATTGCTTTCAATAATTCTTTACCTTTGGTTGTTATAATTCTAGATCCCCAAAACGTATGCTTGGCATTGAAATCTCCTCCAATAATAAATCGATTTCCTGATGTTCTGAACAGTTCAAGATACCTTTCGGCTTTTATATTGTGCTTTGGTGGGCTATACAGTCCAACCACAGTAATGTTATAGTTATTAGTCCTGACACTCACTAATGTTGCTTGAATATCTTGCGCTTCAATTTTAGATTCCTCATTATGCTCGATATTATCTTTAACTATTACCGCGCTTCCACCCCTCGCTGTATTATCAGGATGAATTGTATGATAAACTTTATAGCCTTTAAATTTGATGAAGGATTGCCTTGTGAAATGTGTTTCTGAAATCAGACACAGATCAATTTTATTTATATCTAGGATTACCTGAAGCTCTTGTTGGTGATTAAGCAATCCATTTGCATTCCAAACCATGATTTTTAAAACATTTACCATTGTTATTAAATTTTATATTTTGAAGGTGGTTTCTTAATTCCACTCTCTATTTTCTGTATACGTTCCTTCATCTCTATAAATGCATCTTCAAGGTTTGATATTTTAGCAAGAATGAGTTGTAAAGACTGTATACAATCATTATTCTCACTATTCTGTGATTTCTGATGATTCCGATCCAAAGCAACAACCGAGGCATATGTTGTTTTATTATTATTACTACTGTTGGTTTCTTTCCTATGTTGAACTGGTGTATCTTTCATAAATATATTTCTAGTTGGCTTATTTTTACCTACATTTATATTCTTGATTTTTGTAGTTCTTTAGCTATAACACATCCTCTATAATTAGCTGGGTGTCCTTCACCGCAGTTTACACATTTTGGATTTTGTTTGTCGACCTTTAGGCATTCTCTGGTTATATGTTTACCAGCACATTTTACGCATCTAGGTTCTTTTGAGCAGAACCTTTGAGTATGTCCAAACATTTGACATCTTTTACACTGTGGTATAAGATTTGATCCTTTAATTGGTTGTATCTCCACTTTACATCCAAGGATGTTATCTATTTTGTAAATTTTATCAATATTTTCACCGTTTTCGAAGGTTAACATAAACATGTTCAATGGTGTTTTATTTTGCCACGACAGTTTATTGACTGCCGTAATAATCTTATAATCATGTTGTAATAAGAAATCTCTGATGCTATCAGGCGTGCATGTATGATGCAGATTCTTTGCCATAACTCTAATGGGTCTGGATTGTTTATTTTCATATGTGTGAAAAGTAAACTTTGCTTCTTTCAGCGCTTTAATAATTTTTCTGTAGTTTTCGGAGTCAGCACAGTTAATTTTGCTATCGTATTACTAATGATTTTAATTTTAAATAAATTTTCTGGAATATTACGGTGTAATAAATTGTAAAAATCCTCATATGTTCCAACATTATCAACCATAATCGGCGGTGGAATCGGTTCTTTTCTAATGTTAGTAACAGGTGGAGCAGTTGTTTTTGTCTCGGAACTTAACTGAAGAGTTTGAGAACATGTAGCACTCATTTTAAGTTGATCCACTTCTGGCGACGATTCAGCTTTCCGCTTCTTGGTAGGATTTTTCTTATTTCTTTTAGAATCCAATCTGTTTCTCGGACCAACTCTTCTTCGTCTGTACAATATTCAGTATTACAAGTCATATCCTGACTTGTTCGGCAATTAGTAGCATTGTCTCTGTTCAATACTTTCTTTAGCTCTTCATTGTCTGTTCTAAGCATTCCGACTTCCTTCCTCAGCTCTTCACAAAGATGCTTTATATCACTCAATTCAATCCTAAGCATTTCATTTTCGTTCTTTAAGGTAATCAGTTGACTTTCACTAGGATTTTGCTGTTTTTCTAAGTTCTGCTTAGTAGTTGCAGTTGTAGCAGGTGGAGATCTTTTTGTCAGAGATCCCTTGCCAAAGGGATTTACAAGTTCTTCTATCTCTTTGTTGATATTTTCGTGTGATTTGTCGCCCCCAAAATCCTTGCGACTAGCGCCAGCCACCGGGGCTTTCACCCGATCGGAACCAGCGGAGGGATTTACCTCTACAGGCTTGCCCTCTTGGGGTATATCCGTACGTTTATCACACATCATAATTAATTGGTTTGAAATCAGGGTACCTTCCATAGCCTATATAGGCAAAACTGAGAAAACTCAGCCCCAGTACAATTCTGCTCACCGACCCAGTTTCCCGCTGGGATTAAAACCCAACCTTCCACTGGGTTACTCGGCTTAACAGGGGTACCTCTTGTAGGTTAAGTACTGGAGTTGGAGTGAGAGAGGCTAGGAGAACTTTCTTGTTAAGTTCTTAAGTTACGTTACTAGGTGTTCAGCAACTACGCATCATCACTCCCATTTACCCCCGTTCCAGATGATATGATTGCAAGTCCTGGTTATCAGGTCCTCTTCAACAGAAGAGGTCCCTTATTGTTGATACTTTTGGAAATCTATGACACAGCAGAGTCCACCGACTAGAGTAGTCACACGAGTTTGAAATCACTCCTGAAAATCTGTATGAAGAGTGACTTTCTACGAATCATATTTTCTGATGTAAAGTAACATCAAGCGTGGTTAAGAAACTGTTATATTTAACAGCTACAAAACTTAACTGTTCCAGATGGTATGATTGCAAGTACTGGTTATCAGGTCCTCTTCAACAGAAGAGGTCCCTTATTGTTGATACTTTTGGAAATCTATGACACAGCAGAGTCCACCGACTAGAGTAGTCACACGAGTTTGAAATCACTCCTGAAGATCTGTATGAAGAGTGACTTTCTACGAATCATATTTTCTGATGTAAAGTAACATCAAGCGTGGTTAAGAAACTGTTATATTTAATAGCTACAAAACTTAACTGTTCCAGATGTTATGATTGCACGTCCTGGTAATTATCAGGTCCTCTTCAACGGAAGAGATCCCTTACTGTTGGTACTTTTGAACATATACACAGAGTCCACCGACTGGATTAGTCACACGAGTTTGAAATCACTCCTGAAGAACTGTATGAAGAGTGACTTTCTACGAATCATATTTTCTGATGTAAAGTAACATCAAGCGTGGTTTAGTAACTGTTATATTTAACAGCTGCAAATCTTAACTGTTCCAAATGGTATGATTGCACGTTCTGCTAATTATCAGGTCCTGTTCAATAGAAGAGATATCTTACTGTTGGTACTTTTGAACACCTATACAAAGTCCACCGACTGGATTAGTCAAACGAGCTTGAAATCACTCTTAAAGACCTGTATGAATAGTGACTTCCTACGAATCATATTTTCTGATGTAAAGTAACATCAAGCGTGGTTAAGTAACTGTTATATTTAACAGCTACACAACTTAACTGTTCCAGATGGTATGACTGCACGTCCTGGTTATCAGGTCCTCTTCAACAGAAGAGGTCCTTTATTGTCGATATTTTTGGAAATCTATGACAGAGCAGAGTCTACGACTAGAGTAGTCACACGAGTTTGAAATCACTCCTGAAGACATTTATGAAGAGTGACTTTCTACGAATCATATTTTCTGATGTAAATTAACATCAAGTGTGGTTAAGTAACTGTTATATTTAACAGCTACACAACTTAACTGTTCCAGATTGTATGATTGCATGTCCTGTTAATGATCAGGTCCTCTTCAACGGAAGAGATCCCTTACTGTTGGTCATCTGTACAGAGTCCACCGAGTGGACTAGTCACATGAGTTTGAAATCACTCCTGAAGACCTGTATGGACAGTGACTTTCTACCAATCATATAGGATATTTCAGAACTGAAGCCTTGATACAATGGGTAATGAACTAGGCAGACACGTTTTGTTCTCAAGAGGTACTCTCAGGCTTCTCAAGATGTAACCGCATCAAACACATTTCATCAGTTCTGCTTCAATAATACACTTAATTTCCTCCCTACCATGTATCAATTTCCTTTTCTCACTGTTCAGTTGAGCGAGACGTTAAATGAAACGTAAAAGTGACGGTTTTGAAGCTTAAATTTCACTGATATGTTTTTCGACAACGCATTCCAAACTACTTGAGAATACATTCCAGCAAATCGCTCCCTGAAATTTTAGTCGTATACATGAATTTACAACTGAAGGTCATTGAAACAAAAGGAATGTTTATTGGATGTTCTTTTCAACGTACTGAATCGTAAATTTTTCTGAATTCAATACGCTCACGAGTTATGGATCTACAAATGCCAAACTACCTAGAACGAAATCTAACAAGTCAGATATTTTTTCGGTGGTTTAACAAACTAATTTCGTTCAGTACTAATGTATTATGTTTAGTACTCGGTATAAATTCACTATTGCGATTATCTAAAAGATTTTCTATAAATTCTTTTTACATTCTTCTTCTTTTCTGCTAGGATTATTGTTACTATGTTGAGTATAATGATCTGCCTTCCCTAGCTTCGTCAATTCTACTTTTGTTGACGCGTTTCAGAGAACCTCCATCTTCAAAATCTATTTCTATAGTGGTCACCAATATTGTGGCCCCTATTTATAATTTTCTATCTCCACCTCGTACCCCTCCTCTATTCAACACGTTTACATTAAACCTGACGTGCTCGCTTCTGATTGGCTCTTCAAAATCATACGTTTTCGCTCGCTTCTGATTTGCTCCTTTCAAACTTTCTTTTCAACGGTCGTCACTCCTGTTAATTTTTGAAAATTTTTAGATTTTTAAACGTAATATCTGCTTGCGACAATATCTGTTCATTTATTGTGTTTTCTCCCTTTAATTTAGATTTAAAAATTTCCAAGTTCTCTAAAATGTTCATACGTCTTCCTTTGTCTACCATATGTAGTACTTTCATGAAGTTTTCTATTTCTCGAGGTATGTGTCCCTCTTTTATTAAATGTGACGCATAATTTGAATCATTTTTGCCGTATTTGAATGATCTTATACCATACCCCATTTTTACTATATTTGTCCTTTTCTTCTATATTCTTTGTCAGTTTGTTCCTTATCGTATTATTTGTAGCCATTGCTATGTCTATATCATATTTTCTAAAGAAAATCTTAACTTTTTCTACGATAACTTTGCACCATAGACTAATTCTATGGTTATGGTTACGGTTATAGTTTTGTACAACTTCAAAGCTCAGCTACGTTAATAAGAATTAATAAATGAGTGACGCCGCCAGCTCGTGGCACGTGACACGTAAAGGTCGTTGATTGTTTTCGCACGCAAACTGTAACTCGCAGCCACGCCGCTAACAGCGCTGCGAAACGGTTGCCAGCCAATGATCGACGGATGTCATGACCGACTCCCACACGGACTCTGGGGCCTTAATGCCCATAACCAATCGGACGAGTTTCGTTGCAGGTAGCCGATATCTATCTGTTTCATTAAGTGACTCGTCAAGAATATTCCAGCGCCTTGGTGGTCGACCGAGGCCATTACACGAGCGCTGGACGTGTGGAAACTGGCGGAGGTGACTTATCTCGATTAAATGAACGAAGCAAACTTTACCCAAGCATCTTTTAACTTTATTGTATTGTTGTACCGTAGTTACTCAAAATTAAAAATCAATTCAACACACATAACTGATTAATTACTTCATCTAAATACTATATCCATTGGCAAATTTGGTCATCATGGTAAAACCCACACACGTGACTTTTAATTGACCTCTACGTCACGTATGTTTTTAATATTTCAGAAGATACTTACAGCAAACGGGTGAAATCAAATCCATTACCTGAAAAAAGATAATAGGCATCAATACAAATGTCACAATATTTAGCATTAACTTAGAAACATACTTAAAATAATTTCTCCTTTTAGCATTATAACTTTCTCACTTCACGAAGTACGGTGACCGTGAAAAAAAATTATCTGGTTTCGTTTCAAGGACTCTGCTTGAGTGCATAAAAGTGGTTTTTACTTGGATGTTTTCAGTGCCTCTTTAGAACGAATTCAATCAATCACGATGAAATTTGTAATTGCTTTTTGGTTTCTCAACAATGCTTATTTAAACTATGCATATACACAAAACGTACAGTTATATCCCCAAAAAAAACCAAAGTGAGTGCTACACAAAGAGTAAAATAGTCTAAACACAACCGTTTGCGAGTAGACTATTGTATATCGGAAAATTCGAAACAATCTCCGACATTCGACGCTTTTCAGTTTTGTCGGTAGCTTCTGAACTGTATTTTTTCCAACTAATAATTGAATGTTAAAAAGTTTGTGCAATGCTTAATATTACTAATTAGTTGCGGCCGTTGGAAACTTAAGCAACCTACAACAGACGAGAAATACAGAAAAATATATACATACGAGGTGTGTTCAGAAAGTAACGAAAATTTTTAAATTTCGCGGGCTTGGAGAGTCCGATTGTCAATTTTTTTTATTATGTTGGTATAAATGCCCTTGAAGTATGATAAAACTTTCAGCTGTTTTCATTGTTGACTTTCCTGTGACAGCCACTAAGATTAGACGAGTTTTTATGTGCTCGGCGATTTTCGTTTGTTAATGGATAAAAGAATTCGTATCAAATTTTGCGTAAAAAATGGAATAAAGTCTAACAAAGTTTGTGAAATGTTAACAAAGGCCTGTGGTGAGTCTGCTATGAGCAAAACAAGAGTTTACGAGTGGTATAAGCGTTTCCAAGAAGGCCGTGAAGACGTTGAAGATGACGAACGCCCTGGACGCCCCAGCACATCAACAACCGATGAAAACGTGGAAAAAGTGAAAGAAATGGTTATGAACAATCGCCGAATCACAATTACAGAGGTCGCTGATGATGTTGGCATATCGATTGGATAATGCCATGACATTGTTTCTGGTATTTTATGTATGAAACGCGTGGCAGCAAAATTCGTTCCAAAATTGTTGAATTTTGAACAAAAACAGCGGCGAATGGAAGTTGCTCAGGAGTCGCTAAATGAAGTCAACGACGATGCAGAATTACTGAAACGTATTATAACAGGTGACGGACATGACATGGGAACGTATTATAACATGGGTTTACGGATATGACGTGGAAACTAAGGCTCAATCATCCCAGTGGAGGCATTCTCGCTCGCCAAGACCGAAAAAGGCTCGACAAGTGCGGTCGAACGTGAAGGTTATGCTCACTTCGATATTAATGGCATAGTGCATTATGCAACTTTCACCTGCCACCAGGTGAAACGGTCAATAAGGAGTACTACCTACAAGTTCAACGTTGTTTACGTAAAGAAATCCGAAAATCATGGCTTTTGCACCACGATAATGCACCAGCTCACACTTCATTGCTTGTTCGTGAACAGTACTGTAACGATGCCCCAGCCTCCATATTCGCCAGACATGGATCCGTGTGACTTTTTCCTTTTTCCAAAAATATAGAGAACCTTAAATGGCCGTCGTTTTACAGCCGTAGATGACAGTAAAAGCGCATCGCTGAAAGAACTAAAGGCTATCTCAAAGATCGAGTTTGAGAAGTGTTTCGAGGATTGGAAGAAGCGCTGGCACAAGTACATAATCTCCAATGGGGACTATTTTGAAGGCGACAACATCAATATAGAAGAATAAATAAATATTTTGTTTAAAAAATTAAAATTCTCGTTACTTTCTGAACACACCTCGTACAGATCGCTCACGTAAATAATAAACGATGTTATTCTTTGGCAAAGCTTTGCACGTCCAGCAATAGGTTGCGCCACTGTAGCAACACATCCAACATTGTTGCCAAATCGCCTACTCTCCGTTTCTAACAGTAGAGTGGAAACACCGATTACTAACAAACACTGCGCGATCTTCTGTTCTATTTCCGAACTATAACCTACTTAACAACTCCCCAATACCGATGAGCCTTCTGTTTTCAGTGTCAGTTCAGTCTTGTCTCTCTTCTCAGTCGACAACAGCGGAACACTGCAGCAACCCACTGTTTGGACTGTGTAGTATCACGGAATTTCAAGCGACAATCGTAACAGCGCTGTAGCCAGGAACGCACCGCCATGTAAATATTCCAAGTTTAGTTCCAAAGGACAGGATCGTGCGCGGACCGTGCGATGTTTCCACAACTCACGCATGCCAGGCCGGACTTTGACCGTGTTGTAACCGCATTGTGCAGGCCTAATGCACGAAGTGCGTTATCTTGTACCTACAAGAACAAGCGATCACGGAGAACGATTTTCTAAAAGGTTTTCTTGTCATTTTCAAAATGTGACCGTTTTGTTTCACAATCTCAATAACCGAGAAGTTTTGTGCAAACGGTCAAGTTCTTGAGCAACTAAACGCAGAGCACAAGCTATTTCACGTGATATTAAAAACAACGTTTAGACGTTTTCGTTATAAATTAACTGGAAACCTGACTTATTTATATATAGACTACATCTGAACTAACGAAAATCAAAAGGGGTGCAGCTTACAAGTATTCTGTAATGATAATAGCGAGGGGCTCCCGTATGGGGGTGCACCTATTGAGAGGATTTAGACGTACCTCGCGGTAACCGAGTCTAACACACACTTACGACTTTAACACTTTACACACACACACACACACACACACACACACACACACACACACACACACACACACACACACACACACACACACACACACACACACACACACACACACACACACACACACACACACACACACACACACACACACACACACACACACACACACACACACACACACACACACACACACACACACACACACACTTTTCGCCTTAAAATAATAACAACACAAATTATTTTAAGGCAAAAGCACACACCCCGCAGGGGGTGCAGACTAGCTGCACCTATTGAGAGGATTTAGACGTCCCTCAATGACGCGGTACCCGAGTCAAACACATACTTACACTTAAAACACTACACTTACGACTTTACACTCACATTTACATTTAGGGAGGCGATAATAGCCTCAATGTGCTTTTCGCCTAAAAATAACAAAAACAAAAAAAACTAGCTATGGACTCTTGGACACAGCGACAAAAAAATGGAAGACCAGCAATAAGAATAATGAATAGTATCGTATAGGATCAACAGATATCAAAATTTAATAAATATATAATATATTACAATTATAAAAAGTATAATCCTATAGGAAAGCAAAGTGTAGCCACTCAAACGGAAAACAGAATGGACGCTACAGAAACGGACTGTTGGACGCAATTCGGTCGAAACGGGAAGAGATGACAAATGTAAGATCCGTGAAATCACGAACGTGAAGCACACCGTTGTAGACGACATCAAGACAAAACAACTTTGACGTTTGGCCATGTCCAAAGGATGGACGGAAATCGACTTCTCAAAAAGATTTTAAAATAGAAGGCCGAGACTTAGTTGGACAGAAGGAATCATAAGTGAAGAGAGGGGATTGGATTAAGATCTGTGGTGTCGGGGGAATCGGAAGACGTCGAACATTTTAAGCCGAAAAGAAGAGACGTACGAGCCGAATTTGATTAAAACCGTTGCAACCGTTTTAAAGAATACTATTTTCTTTAGAGTTAACAAGAGCTTTTGTAAGAAAAATTTCGTATTAACGATGTTGATGGACTTTCATGAAAACCGAAATTTCTTCCTTGGTGCAATCAGACAAAGGAGAACTCATTTTACAGTCTTTTAAATCACAATTAGCTAACGGAACAGTACTTTCAATTAACAGCTGATAGACGATATGAGTTGTAGCAGAACAATCAGTGCTGACACACATGTAATTCGGAGGGAAATTAAAATTTCCCTTTACTTTTTGACTTGCCCTCGTAATAGTAATGTTGTGTCATATTACTTAAAACGTGTTTAGTTTAGACTCCAGAAGAATTACAGATAGACAAATAAAAAAACTTTTTGACTCGGGGGATGCTTGAAAGCAGATCTTAAGATCAAATTTTATACGATCGATAATAGCGAAGAAATAAAAAAACAAAAACCGTTAATCCATTTTTTTATGTTTAACGTCCGACTATTGTGCACACTTGGGCAAATGCAGACGATGGGATGATTTATAGCGTACGAAAATGCCAAGCCCTGCCCGGGAATCGAACCCGTGAAAGCCTAGTACGCTATCAACTAGGCCGCCTAATGCATAATTAATTTTATTACCCTAGGTGCGGATAGAAGTTGTTCTACGCGTTAATTAATATTTACATTTCAAATGTCATAACTGAAAAAGCGATAAAATAAGTCATTAAAGAAAATTAACATGGAACTAATTTCCGAACTGGAATAATTACAGGAAGCGATAAAACTATTTCTCCTGTCCGTTTTATAAAAAAGACAATTAATTCGAACAAAATAAAACTTCACGAGACGTTGAATAAAACTGTAGAGTTTATAAGACTTTACGTAATATAATTATGAGAAAATGCCACGAGAGAAAAGACGTATTTATGGCGCGAAATGAACGTAACATATGTCAGAAAAAATTGCCCCAAATAAGATAACTTGCGTTATGTTTTAGGGCTGGTTGTGATGGATTTTGGACGTCGCGTGATGCGAGTGCACAAAGTTATATTGCTAGTTATAGCAAAAGATCAGTTGTTTTATATTAATTCGAACGATCAGCTGATTTCATTTAACAGCTGATAGGTTATAAATAACTTTTAGGTTATGTTGTTAAAAACTAACTATGTAAATTTCTCGTTTATATTAATTCGTAACCGGCAGTTGATTTCATTGAACAGCTGATAAGGTTATAATAACTTTTAGGTTATGTTGTTAAAAACTAATTATGTTACAGTAAAAGATCAGTTGTTTATATTAATTCGTAACGATCAGCTGATTTCATTGAACAGCTGATTTATAATAACTTTTAGGTTATGTTGTTAAAAACTAACTATGTTAATTTCTCGTTTATATTAATTCGTAACGATCAGCTGATTTCATTGAACAACTGATAGGTTATAATAACTTTTAGGTTATGTTGTTAAAAACTAACTATGTTAATTTCTCGTTTATATTAATTCGTAACGATCAGCTGATTTCATTGAACAACTGATAAGATTATAATAACTTTTAGGTTATGTTGTTAAAAACTAACTATGTTAATTTCTCGTTTATATTAATTCGTAACCGTCAGTTGATTTCATTGAACAGCTGATAGGTTATAATAAGTTTGAGGTTATCTTGTTATATAGCTAAAGACTTTTTGTTATAAATTAGCTATGTTAATTTCTCGTTTATATTAATTCGTAACCGTCAGTTGATTTCATTGAACAGCTGAAAGTGTATAACAAGTTTGAGGTTAAGTTGTTTAATAACTTGTGTTTAATTTATCGTGTTTTCGAAAAAAATCGTAATTAAAATAGCAATAAATACAAGATTATTTAATAAAATACAATACATGTAATTATGATTTTTAAGAAAAAAGAACAAAATTCTGTTACTGAACCGAAAAAATAAAAATCAATAGAAAAAAACACGGTATATGATTTTTATTTTTCGTTCAATAACAGACATTTTTATGACCTCTGTATATTTTTGGCATTTAAATGGAGACAAATTGACTGACAGCTATTTCAATTTAAATTTGGTAAAACAGTTTTTTTCCAAATCATAGGGTTTAAAACACTTAAATATTAACAGACATTTTATGATCATACGGTATTTTCCATAAATGTAGCAACCTAAACAAAGCGTAAGTGGCGCTCTCTACGTGAAATACTCGGTTTAGGAACTATCAGCAACGCCCGAGAAAATAAAACAACCATAGCTTTCCCATAGTAAGTGTCTTTTAAAAAGTTTCCTCAAGGAGGATTTGAAGGGATGGTAGGGGTCCTGGGCAAAGGACAACTAAGGAAAACCATTACAGAAGACTGTGATACGAGATTACATATTTTTTCCCACTACAGGACCAAATCTTCCGTGATCCTGGTTTTGCCACTCAGCTATGTGCATCCTCGTTCACAAATTCAACCTTCTCAATCTAACCTCAGGTTTTTAGAGAACCGTGAGATGCTTCGGATGTCCTGTTCATCGGCTCCAGAGAGTGCCTAGGGATTCAAATCGTTTCCTGTTCAAAGCTGGACTGTGCTGTTCCTTCAGCTGTACCACACTTCCTGCGCAAAATACTTATGTGAAAATCCAGTTTGTGTAGATAAGGCTTCAGATGATCGAAGAAACCGTGTGTAGGTTAGGCAGAAAGAAAGACGTAATCTACGATTGTGACTTGCCAGCAAAAGGATAAGAGTTCTTGATTTCTAGAACTCTGAGGACCTCCTGCAGAATAAGCAAATTGAGGTCATCAGTCTGTTCAACTACATTTGAGAGGCTTAGTTGTGCAAAAGGTCCTCTGATCGCAGAGGATACCATTTAACCACTAGAACTTAAAATCGAATGATAATCGTACAGTTTAGTGGTATATAAAGACTTAAAACTCCAAACAGAGCACAAAACATGAAATCAAAGAATTTCGACGATCGCTGTTTCTTACACGGATTCTAGTTATAAATTTTGTTTTGTACGTTTTTTGCTGCAGTTCAACATGTTGCTGATCAAGTTCTAATGGGGATTTCTCGAGGTTACTTAGAGGATTCTAAAGTCTGACTGATAATGGGGACTTTATGTTTTTAATGACGTTACTTTCGGTAAGCTATACCTGTTCTTTATTTGGAATCTCACCGTAATTGACATCTTATTCTAAGCTTCTCTTATAAAAAGCCGCCTCGGTGGCCTAGTGGATAGCGTACTGGGCTTTCACCCCGAGGACCCGGGTTCGATTCCCGGCCAGTGCTTGGCATTTTCATACGCTATAAATCCATCCCATCGTCCGCATTAGCCCAAGTGTGCACAATAGTCGGACGTTAACCACAAAAAAATCATTTAAATTTATTAACAAGTATTTAATGACTTAACTTAAATGTTAATAAGGCCAATCTCATAATAGTCCTAACAGCAGTAACAAATATTACGGCTCGTAACTGTAAATAATAATAAAAACACCTGTTATCGCTAAAATTTCTAACAATCCATACCTATATACAGTCGTCTACGTCACAGTCGTCACGGCCATCTGTCAATTTGCATTACACTCATTCGAGATAGCCTAACCTAACCGATATTTATGTTTAGGGAAAGTCAAATACGTAGCCTGGAATTAAAATTTATCTCGTGTTTACCAATCGAACGGAGTAAAAGACCAGACAGTGTTTTATCGAAGCAAATCAGGCAAAACAAGAGTGATATCAACTCATTTAACTATCTTGTTTTACTCACCACTTGTGTCTTAATTTCAAGTACATTGAGTAGAATCTTGAATCTACTCAATTACTGAACTCAACGGTTTTTAAAGCAAATAAAAGGTAGATCAAGACTCTTGTTGACGATCTTAATTTCAAGCATCGCTGAATCTTGAATCTACTCAGCTACTGAACACAACGGTTTTTACAAGCAAATAAGAGGTAGATCAAGACTCTTGTTGACGATCTTAATTTCAAGCATCGCTGAATCTTGAATCTACTCAGCTACTGAACACAACGGTTTTAAAGCAAATAAGAGGTAGGTCAAGACTCTTGTTGAAATCTCTGAATCTTGAATCTACTCAGCTAACAAACACAACTCGTTTTACAAGCAAATAAATAATAGATCAAGACCTTGTTGACGATCTTAATTTCAAACATCGCTGAATCTTGAATCTACTCAGCTATTGAACACAACGGTTTTCACAAGCAAATAAATTTAGATCAAGACTCTTTCGAGATAGCCTAACCTAACCGATATTTATGTTTAGGGAAAGTCAAATACGTAGCCTGATTAAAATCTTAATCTCTCAGCTACTGAACCAACGGTTTTATCAAGCAAATAAAAGGTAGATCAAGACTCTTGTTGACGATATTAATTTCAAGCACCGCTGAATCTTGAATCTACTCAAAACAACGGTGATTTACAAGCAAATTTATCATCTTGTTGACGATCTTAATTTCAAGCACCGCTGAATCTTGAATCTACTCAATTTTTACAAGCAAATAAGAGGTAGATCAAGACTCTTGTTGACGATCTTAATTTCAAACATCGCTGAATCTTGAATCTACTCACCTACTGAACACAACGGTTTTTACAAGCAAATAAGAGGTAGATCAAGACTCACCTACTGAACACAACGTTGACGATCTCTAATTTCAAACATCGCTGAATCTTGAATCTACTCACCTACTGAACACAACGGTTTTTACAAGCAAATAAGAGGTAGATCAAGATTCTTGTTGACGATCTAAATTTCAAGCATCGCTGAATCTTGAATCTACTCAATTACTGAACTCAACGGTTTTACAAGCAAATAAGAGGTAGATCAAGACTGTGGTTGACGACTTTGTTTTACTCACTATCTGAGTCTTTATGTTCAAACACTGCTGGAACTTTACAATACATTGAACCGAACACAACCGATTCATTGGAAAACCAGATCAAATAAGAAAACAATTCGATTCAAACACGGAAATTGATATTTTACTATTCGGACACGTACAGAAAAGCCGTTAATCTATTTCAAAATAGCAGCCATTTGAAATTAAAAAAACTTAATCCAAGTTTTAAAACCTTTTATTCGCTGCGTCAGACTTTGTGTAAGCGTTAAACTTTAAGCAACGTTAAAAACTTCGCGAAAATTCATTTTCAATTTGAAGACTTTATTTTTACACCATAAACACATGCGCAGAGCAGACAGAAGTGAATTCAATTTGACTAAATATTAAAACCAGATTAGACTGAAAGCAGTGAGCAAAATATCACAAAGGATTTTAAATCTCTTAGTAGGTAAGAAATCTGAAGATTTAGTGTTGCAAGAAACTGGAGCACCGTGCACCCTTCCCGGGTGTTGCACCCCCTCACCGCTCTCTGTACAGTACCTCCAAAGGGATAAAAATAATACTTTCTCCGCGCTTTTAAATAATTACACGTGGATTATAAATTACATAAAATTACACTCACGATAACAGTGATTATAGCAGAACAGTGAATTTTATTCCAACAAACGCCCTTGCGCGGGGGCCATGCTAATCTTCTCTGTATCGTTAGTATATGTACTGCCGAAGCAAGTATAAATTGTATAAATAATTTAGCATAAAGTGTAATCTACATAAATAATTACACGTGGATTATAAATTACATAAAATTACACTCACGATAACAATGATTATAGCAGAACAGTGAATTTTATTCCAACAAACGCCCTTGCGCGGGGGCCATGCTAATCTTCTCTGTATCGTTAGTACGAGGGTTGATCAAATATAAACGAGACTGACTTTCTAAAAACTTTTCCGTTGGACATTGAACTCTAAAGGGTGGGGTTTCAGGTAGCCTGGGAGGTTTGGGACGGGCGTAGACGGGCAACATTTCCGTTCGGACCCTTCAGTATAAAACTATACAATGAGTGAAGTGCACGTTTCCGTGGAGCAGAGAATTATTATTAAGTTTTTGGCCAAGGAGGGGGTCAATCCGACTGAAATCTTTCGTAGATTGACGGCTCAATACGGGGACAGGACCCTGTCAAGAGCTCGCGTTTTTGCTTGGCACAAGGAATTCGCCGAAGGACGGGAAGCAGTAGAAAACCTCAGCCATGATCGTCACCCGACCACTTCCGTCACGGACGAAAACATTTTTTTCGACAATCAAGGCGCCTTTCACGTCGATTTCCTCCATCAACGACGCACAATAAATGCACAATATTATTGCGATGTTTTAGAGGCCGCAAAACAGTCTTTTCGTAGGAAAAGGAAATCTAAACCGGCGAGAAACGTCATTCTTCTTCACGATAATGCCCGACCACATTCGGCGAACGCTACGAGGCTTAAACTCGATCAAATTGCTGAGAACCAATGGAACATCCCCCATACAGTCCAGACTTATCACCCTGCGACTATCACCTGTTGGGGCCACTCAAAGAGGCGCTTGGAGGCCAGCGTTTCGAAGACGATTCTGCGGTGGAGACCTTCGTGCTCCAATGGCTCAATGAACGCCCGAGAACTTTTTACGAAGATGGAATTAAAAAACTTCCAGTCCGGTGGGAAAAATGTGTTACTCGTGCGGGAGACTATGTAGAAAAATAAGTTGTATCAAGAATAATTTGTAAGTAAGCAATAAATTTTTTAAAAAATCAGTCTCGTTTATATTTGATCAACCCTCGTATATGTACTGCCGAAACAAGTATAAATTGTATAAATAATTTAGCAAAAAGCAAGTATAAAGTGTAATCTACATAAATAATTACACGTGGATTATAAATTACATAAAATTACACTCACGATAACAATGATTATAGCAGAACAGTGAATTTTATTCCAACAAACGTCCTTGCTAATCTTCGACCATGCTAATCTTCTCTGTATCGTTAGTATATGTACTGCCGAAGCAAGTATAAAAGGACCCCGCGGGGGTGCAGACTAGCTGCACCTATTGAGAGGATTTAGACGTCCCTCGCGGTACCCGAGTCTAACACACACTTATACAACACTACATTTACGACTTACATTTAGCGAGGCGATAATAGCCTCAATGTGCTTAAAATAACAACAAAAAATCCAATAAACGTTTCATCCACGTAAGATGTTTTATTGTTAATATGACAACAATATTTTTAGCGTAAGAATCACGATTTCAGAGACAATAAAATATAAATAAAAGCTACGATGTAAATTGCACTCTAATAATAAGCAGATAGACAATATAATTGTATTTAAAGTATGATATTGCACTCTAATAATAAGCAGATAGACAATATAATTGTATTTAAAGTATGATATTGCACTCTAATAATAAGCAGATTGACAATATAATTGTATTTAAAGTATGATAGTGCACTCTAATAATAAGCAGATTGACAATATAATTGTATTTAAAGTATGATATTGCACTCTAATAATAAGCAGATAGACAATATAATTGTATTTAAAGTATGATATTGCACTCTAATAATAAGCAGATAGACAATATAATTGTATTTAAAGTATGATATTGCACTCTAATAATAAGCAGATAGACAATATAATTGTATTTAAAGTATGATATTGCACTCTAATAATAAGCAGATAGACAATATAATTGTATTTAAAGTATGATATTGCACTCTAATAATAAGCAGATAGACAATATAATTGTATTTAAAGTATGATATTGCACTCTAATAATAAGCAGATTGACAATATAATTGTATTTAAAGTATGATATTGCACTCTAATAATAAGCAGATAGACAATATAATTGTATTTAAAGTATGATATATTCATAATTATTTAGCTTTTAAAGGAAAACTGACGGATATATCCATTTCAGGTCCACAAAAGTCAATTTTTACATAGATGTCAATATTCGAGCGTGTATATCTGTGTAAAAATGTGAATTAGTAAAAATTTTGCTTTTTTTATTTTAAAATTATATTTCGATTACATTTTTAACGTAAATGACGTCTGACCAAGCCATATTAATTTTTTTTAATATTTCCTTCAAGGTAGTTTTTCGCTTAAAGAGTTTAGTGCTTCAAATCCGTTTCGGGCCACAAATATCAGATTTTGCTAAAAGGTTTGTTGAATATATAAATTCATAAGCCAATGTAGCAAATTTGGGAAAAAAATTCACAGTTTGGAGTAAATTGGAAAAATGATGATGACTGCTGTGGTTTAAATTTGGTTTTAATGTCAGTTGTGAATGTTTACAAATGACCATTTTTTTTTTTTACTTCTTTGCGAACTGCATTTTGGAGAAATAATTGAACGTGAGAAAGTTTGTGCAACTGTTTTTACACTAATTGTGTAATGAGTCTACATAATTTTTAAAGTCACGCATCAAATGATTTCTACGTAATTTGGAAACACACGGATCGAATTATTTCTACATAATTTGGAAACTCAAGGATCGAATTATTTCTACATAATTTGGAAACTCACGCATTGAATGATTTCTACATAGTTTGGAAACTCATGGATCAAATGGTTTCTGCACAATTTGGACAATCGCGGATCAAATGATTTCTACATAACTTGGAAATTTACGGATCGAATGATTTCTATATAATTTGAAAACTAACGGATCAAATGATTTCAACATCTTTGGAAACTTACGGATCAAATGATTTCTACATAATTTGGAAACTCACGGATTACATGATTTTACATAATTTGGAAACACACGGATCAAATAATTTCTACATAATTTGGAAATTCACGAATCCGAATGATTACTACATAATTTGGAAACTAACCGATCAAATGATTTCTACATAATTTGAAACTTACGGATCAAATGATTTCTACATAATTTAGACACTCATGGATCAAATGATTTCTACATAATTTAGACACTCATGGATCAAATGATTTCTACATAATTTGGAAACTTACGGAACGAATGATTTCTACATAGTTCGGAAATTCATGGATCAAATGATTTCTGCATAATTTGAAAACTCACACATCAAATTATTTCTACATAATTTGGAAACTCTCAGAGAAAAAACGATTTCTACATAATTTGTATTATATTATTTATTCTCCAATATTTCCTTAGCAGCTATACGAGAATATTTATTCCGATCTAGAAATACGTTCTATGTGCTTTTGAATTTAAAAATCTAAAACCAAGAAAAGAAACACCGCCGAGACTGTATGACAGAATTTTCTGCAATGTATCTAGCCAAGAAATTTATAACACACAGTATCAGTAGTCAACCAAGTATGAAATTATTCTTTTCAAAATACATTTCTCTTCTCTGACGTAACGCAGTATTATATTCTGTCCATCAAGCCAGGCTTCCGATCTCTCAAACTGCCGTCCAAACAATAAAAACAAAATGGCGCTCCGACGTAATGATTTCGAGCTCGTTCGATTCGATTAACTCCGAGATGTTAATATAGGACCATTGTCCTGGCGACAATTCTTTGTTTATTGTAGTGTTGTCATTTAGTTGGCAAGGCCCGCGAAGGAACGCCTCTACAACCACCTGGGCAGGCACCGGTCCCATTGTCCTTGGTAGTCATTGCACGACTCGGCTTTACCGTGTCCTGATAAACGTAAGATTCAGACGTGCCGTCAAAATCGGCGAGGGAAATCGAATTTTCCAAAACGTAAAACATTTTTCTCGTTCAAACTCCAGTAAACGTAAAAGACGTTATAGTCTACGAATAAGCCGAAGTAAAGACACGAACACGGAAGATTTTAAGCGTTTTCGGATTCACACTAATTGCAAAACATGAGTTATCAGTCAGGCTAACATTTGATTAGGACTTGTCGTGGTGAATCTTGAGAAATCTAAACCCATATTTGCTCAGTGATCTGATCGGATAGAATTAAGGCTCGGGAAAAATTCACGTTACCAGAAAAATCGTCACTGAACATCCTCAGACTATCAACAAGCTTTTCTTACTTAAAACTGCACAGGAATATTTTGACCATATCGGAAATGATCAAGTCATAACGTAGTGAAGGGACTAAATAAATGCAATTTAACCATCAACATTCTTTTGTAAGGATAAGTACAACACAGTGACCAGTAATGTCGCACCAGAAATAATCAAGTTACGAATACAGACTTGCTAAACAAAATATTTTGATCAAATCATCAAGCAACATTGGACTAAATGATCAAATGATTTGGCTGAGAAACAAATGTTTGAGAAACAACGATTTGGCTGAGGAACAAATGATTGAGGAACAATGATTTGGCTGAGGAACAAATGATTAAAAAACAATGAATTGACTGAGGCACAATGATTTGATTGAGGAACAATGATTTGGCTGAGGAACAAATGATTGAGAACAAATGACTGAGGAACAACGATTTTACTGTGGAACAAATGATTAAGGAACAACGATTTGGCTGAGGAACAAATGACTGAGGATCAACGATTTGGCTGAGGAACAAATGACTGAGGAACAAATGATTGAGGAACAATGATTTGGCTGAGGAACAAATGACTGGGGAACAACGATTTTACTGTGGAACAAATGATTAAGGAACAACGATTTGGCTGAGGAACAAATGACTGAGGAACAAATGATTGAGGAACAATGATTTGGCTGAGGAACAAATTATTAAGAAACAATGATTTGGCTGAGGAACAAATGACTGAGGAACAAATTATTGAGGAACAATGATTTGGCTGAGGAACAAATGACTGAGGAACAAATGATTGAGGAACAATGATTTGGCTGAGGAACAAATTATTAAGAAACAATGATTTGGCTGAGGAACAACACTTTGGCTGAAATCTTTTTTTGCTCGTCACATTCTAAAAAAGATATTTTTATCATATCCCAACAATACCTGAATTCTTATCAGAAACAAGTTAACGCGTGAGTTGTGACACGTTTAACGATAAGGACCCGTGTATATTGAGAAAACAATCAATCTAAAATAAACTGAGAAGTAATCTTTGCGGCTTTAATAAGAACGTTAACGCCAAAGAGTCCAATAGATCGAATGTCACGTTCGATGTATCAAATTGGCTACAATTGAGAACTCTATCGTCCACTTCATCCTACCGTACGCATCGTATCTTGGCAAATCCGATTTGGTTGGTCGAGAGAGCAATGAATGCGGGAGTACGAGTCCATCACAAACTGAAGCTGTATTGACGTTAAATCAGCACGGGTTAATACGGGCTAATGCACGCAATACACTTCTTATATCCGATCCGTCCGATGTGATGTAGTGGATGTTTTCCTTAACGGGGAACATTTTAAAACAATCAACAAGTATGTATACTTAAATAAAAAATAAATATTTCAATTATAAAACACCGTTTAATCGGATTAGCGAACAACGGATTAGCAGATTTGATTTCTCGATTTGCACTGCATTAAACAAAACTGTAAACACAATCAACTGAAATTATTCCTAAATGCCGTTTAATCGGATTAGCGAACAACGGATTAGCAGATTTGATTTCTCGATTTGTACTGCATTAAACAAAACTGTAAACACAATCAACTGAAATTATTCCTAAATGCCGTTTAATCGGATTAGCGAACAACGGATTAGCAGATTTGATTTCTCGATTTGCACTGCATTAAACTAAACTGTATACATAATCAACTGAAATTATTTCTAAATGTCGTTTAATCGGATTAGCGAACAACGGATTAGCAGATTCGATTTCTCGATTTGCACTGCATTAAACAAAACTGTGAACACAATCAACTGAAATTATTCCTAAATGCCGTTTAATCGGATTAGCGAACAACGGATTAGCAGATTTGATTTCTCGATTTGCACTGCATTAAACAGAACTGTAAACACAATCAACTGAAATTATTTCTAAATGTCGTTTAATCGGATTAGCGAACAACGGATTAGCAGATTTGATTTCTCTATTTGCGCTGCATTAAACAGAACTGTAAACACAATCAACTGAAATTATTTCTAAATGTCGTTTAATCGGATTAGCGAACAACGGATTAGCAGATTTGATTTCTCGATTTGCGCTGCATTAAACAGAACTGTAAACACAATCAACTGAAATTATTTCTAAATGTCGTTTAATCGGATTAGCGAACAACGGATTAGCAGATTTGATTTCTCGATTTGCACTGCATTAAACAAAACTGTAAACACAATCAACTGAAATTATTTCTGTCGTTTAAATGCCGTTTAATCAGAACTGATTATTTCTAAATGCGTTTAATCGGATTAGCGAACAACGATTAGCAGATTTGATTTCTCGATTTGCACTGCATTAAACAAAACTGTAAACACAATCAACTGAAATTATTTCTAAATGTCGTTTAATCGGATTAGCGAACAACGGATTAACAGATTTGATTTCTCGATTTGCACTGCATTAAACAGAACTGTAAACACAATCAACTGAAATTATTCCTAAATGCCGTTTAATCGGATTAGCGAACAACGGATTAACAGATTTGATTTATCGATTTGCACTGCATTAAACAAAACTGTATACATAATCAACTGAAATTATTTTTAAATGTCGTTTAATCGGCCGAAGTCGGGTTGATCGGAAACCGTTAATCTTCCTTTCAAACAGATTGCTGTTATTATTGATTTTTTCCCATCGGGACGGCCAATTTGCGGCCAACGGAATTCCAAAACTTTCCTGAATTCTTCGCCTCATGAAACGTTAATTTCCATACATTATAATCAACTTTATTTGCATTAATTCGAGAAGGGAAAAAGGGTTCTAACGCGGGCGGGTGGTTTCCAGTTCGTAGCCGGTAATTTCTAAAACAGGCCCGATCTAGCGTTTTTGTTCTTGTAAATAATTGTTACGGCCGGTGTGTTATTATGAATCCGGCATTCCGACGACCGGGGACTGGTTCGATTATTCGGAAGTCGAAGCGGTTTTTTTCCTCTTGCCGAGCAGTCACTCAGTCGAGCCGTTTTAAATGACAGAACCGGGATCTGATAAGGCTCTAACAATTTATTTAGCTTCGGCTGCAGCACGGGGCACTGGGCACGGGTGCTATCGGCGACCGACCATCTGTGGGGGTGTGTTCCTGCCAAAGACAAAGGAATTCGGTTGTCAATTAGAACTTGTTTTCACAGGTTTTGTGGACACTGGATGGATTTAATGAACAGAGGTCAACGTCGGTCAACAATCGGTGACGGTGGTTCTTTTTTACGACTGAATATAGAGACATTTTAATGTGTATCTTGGCGCGAAAAATCAACGCGCTTTTCAATGACAGATGATTAAAAAGAAATCTGCACGCAGGTGTTTCGCAATATTGTTTTATTCTTCATAACAATCTAGTTAAAAAACCAATACGCTATTCATTTCTAACCTAAACTAAAAAGCAATTACTAAATTACTCTACTAAGTTACATCCACTGATTATACATACGCTTGTATAGAATAATTAGCCACTTAATGCTATTTAATAACTACGACAGTTCAGATGGTGTTAGTCTTTTCAATCGTCTAAGTCAGGGGTCTCCAAACTTTCCAGCCTTAGGGCCATACTGATTACTCCAGTAAGTTCCGAGGGCCAAAACTATATTATCATTGTTGCCGGTGGTAAAAAGTGAAATAGTCCACTGATGAAAAAAAAGTCCGAAAAAGTACGCAACGTTTAAAAAAGGCTGCAAATCGGACTAAAGTCCGCAAAACGGCAACACTGCATATTATTAATTTTCCTGTCATTATCTGTAATTTCTAGATTAGTCGTAGAGTACGAGCCATGAGGAGTAACGTGACACGACATCTGGTGGACACAAGCGGAAATAGGTAGTACCTTCTATCACAAAACTTATCACAAAAACAATAACAATAAGCCTACAACAATGTTATGAGTAGTTAGCCCATGACCATATCAATGTAGATGTCATATTAATAATTATTCAACATAAAATTAGAATACTTCAGTAAACTAAATTTAATTTGCTATAAAAAATATGTTCTCTAAAAGGAGTTTTCAAGTATGCTAGCTCTCCGCGGGCCGGACAAAATCTGTCCGCGGGCCGGATGTGGCCCTCGGGCCGTAGTTTGGAGACCCCTGGTCTAAGTTATCGTTGTTTAATAGCTGGAGGGCCCCGATACTGTGTTGACGCTTGCTAGAAGCTTACTGGAGAAATAAAGACGCAAAACATTACAAAACTTTCTCGCATAGAATTATTTTTTTCCCATATATTAGCGTTTAAACGTTCAGAGGAATATGACATCTTGAAATGCTAATTTATGCAGGTTTCATCGCTGAATTATTTTTTTGTTATTTTCAGGCGAAAAACACATTGAGGCTATTATCGGCTCCCTAAATGTAAGTGTGAGTGTAAAGTGTTAAAGTCCTAAGTGTAGTGTTGTAAGTGTAAGTGTGTGTTAGACTCGGCGGTGTGTGTAATTTAGACGATTCCCCCACCCCTAAAAAGGAATTTTTTCATAATTTTTGAACAATTTTTGAAGAATGCAATTTTGAAAATAAAAACTTGAATGACGGAGAACAGTTTCAACCGTACCCAGGCCACCGTTCTGCCTACGAATCCTTGA
>CM040184.1:85237953-85320453 GCA_022606455.1 Callitettix versicolor
GAGGAAGGCCGAGACTGAGCTGGAGAGAGGGAGTCGAAAAGGAAATAAAAAAAAGGGATCTACCAGAAGACCTGTGGTGGGACCGCGATCGGTGGAGGTTGGAGATCGGAAGATGTCGTAGAACGTTTTAGACCGAATTATAGATAGATTTTTTTTTCAGTGACAAATATACTTTTATAGTTGGTTATAAAAAAATCAGGCCAGTAAAACAGTTGTACCAAATAACTTGGCAGTTATTCACTATACAAGGTCGCGTATTACATAATTACATGCAGCTATACGCTTTCAATCTGCTTCAAATGACGAACATTAAACAATCGATCGGTAAATTTTAAATGGAACGCGCATAAAGCAGCACGGTTTGACGTGTATTACGTTCTAACATCATGCAATAGCTCATTCAATGTGCTAAACCTGAATACCACCGCGCTAAGCTCAACTAACAATCGCGCTGCCTCGCGGAGAAGACGGGAACGAATTTCAAAATATTTCTAATCTTAAAACCGTTTACAAATTCAATCGGCGTTTTGAAACTTAAAAACTTACGCTGGAACATAGAGAAACGAACTCCGACAACCGTCATTTTCGTTTTATTAATTTAAAATTATTACAAAAAAATTGAAATGCTTCTGTCATGCAGATTTTAACGCTGGTTAATGCGGTTAAATCAGATTTTCAAAAAACTGTAAGAAAGAATATTTTAAATGGCCGCCATTTTCAAACTGTTGGATGAATTGCGCTGGGTTACGTACATGCTCAAGCTATTATCGATTTTAGTGCAAAAATTGAGTGTGTGTGTGTGTGTGTGTGTGTGTGTGTGTGTGTGTGTGTGTGTGTGTGTGTGTGTGTGTGTGTGTGTGTGTGTGTGTGTGTGTGTATTTTTGGTCCGTATTGTGTGTGTGTATGTGTGTGTGTGTGTGGGGGGTTTGTGTATGTGTTTGTGTGTTTTGTGTCAGTATTTTGTGTATGTGTGTGTGTGTGTTTTGCGTGTGTGTGCTTGTACGTGTGCGTGTGTGTGTGTGTGTGTGAGAGAGAGAGAGAGAGAGAGAGTGTGTGTGTGTGTGTGTGTGTGTGTGTGTGTGTGTGTGTTGTGTGTGTTTTGTGTCCGTATTTTGTGTGTGTTTTTAAGGTCCGTATTTTGTGTGTGTGTGTGTGTGTGTGTGTGTGCGCGCGCGAGCGAGCAGGCGTATTTTGTGTATATATGCGTGCGTGTACGTGTGTGTGTGTGTGTGTGTGTGTGTGTGTGCACGTGCGCGCGAGTTTTGTGTGTATGTTTTGTGTCTGTATTTTGTGTGTGTTATATATATGTGTGTGTGTGTGTGTGTGTGTGTGTGTGTGTAATTGCGTGCGTGTGTGTGCGTGTACGTATGTATATGCACGTGCGCGCGCGTGTGTTGTGTGTGTGTGTGTGTGTGTGTGTGTGTGTGTGTGTGTGTGTGTGTGTGTGTGTACGTGTGTGTATGCACGTGCGCGCCCGTGTGTGTGTGTGTGTGTGTGTGTGTGTGTGTGTGTGTGTGTGTGTGTGTGTGTGTGTGTACGTGTGTGTATGCACGTGCGCGCGTGTGTTGTGTGTGTGTGTGTATGCGTGCGTGTGTGTGCATGTACATTTGTGTGTGTGCGCGCGCGCGTGCGTGATCAAAACCAGTTTCTAAACACTAACAACATTAGACAACATCAAGTAAATAAACCTTTAAGCTATTTACGATCACAATTTCAATGACATTAAAACAACGCTGTACAAACACATTGACACATTCCAGGTTGTGCATATCAATCGAACCAAATGAATTGCCGCCCTTACTGCCGCTGGGGTTAATGTTGGACACTTGAGGTGGTCAGATTAGAAGTCTCGCCATATTTGTTTTGTCCCAGATTAAACCAGAAGTGTCCTTAGCCAGCGGTAGCATGCTTACAAGTTGATAAACTGTTGGGCTACGTTGGAAGTTCCTTACGACACTGTATTGTATCCTGCAGGATAAATGAAGGCTACTTTTTGGGTCGTCCGGTACATTAAGGCATAACATAGTACAAAGACAGCATTAATTTCGCTTATCAAACAGAGGTATTTTGTTTGAGTTTTCTATCGAATTTCCATGGGAAAATGGCGCATATGAGCGGCCATCATGGCAACGCCTAGACTTGTGACCTTGAAATGAGCGTCGATCATCACTTTTAGACAACCAGCGATAAAAACTGGTATATTTTTAATATAACCTCAGTTGAAACGATATCAAAGCAACAGCTGTTGTACGAAATCAGCTGTTTAGAAGTAGTTACAATTATATATATATATATATATATATATATATATATATATATATATATATATATATAGTAGCAGCACACAACGCACTAAATATAATGTTATATGCAATATGACATTGGCACTCATCGCGCAAAATCCAACATCACAACCAGCCCTAAAACATGATACATTGCAGACTAGCTGCACCTCTTGAGAAGATTTAGACGTCCCTCGCGATACCCGAGTCTAACACACACTTACATTTACAACACTACACTTACGACTTTAACACTTTACACTCACACTTACATTTAGGGAGGCGATAATAGTCTCAATGTGTTTTCGCCTTAAAATAACAACAACAAAATATTTAACATAACCTCAATTTAAATGATGTTGAAGTAACAGCTGTTGTGCGAAACCAGCTGTTTAGAAGTAATCACAATTTTATAAATATATATATATATATATATATATATATATATAATAACACGCAACGCGCTAAATATAATATTATATGCAATAACATTTGTATGTATAGCGCAAAATCCAACATCACAAGTCTTAAAACATGATAGGCCTACATGTTAAAAACTAAAAAATATTTTAACTAATATATATATATATATATGTGTGTGTGTGTGTGTGTGTGTGTGTGTGTGTGTGTGTGTGTGTGTGTATGTGTATGTGTCAGTGTGTGTGTCGGTAGTGTGTGTGTTAATAGTGTAGCTTGGCGTTTGGCTTTCACCCCAAGGACCCGGGTTCGATTTCCGGCCAGGGCTTGGCATTTTTTCAGACGCTATAAATCATCCCATCGTCTGCATTAGCCCAAGTGTGCACAATAGTCGGACGTTAAAAAAAAAAATATATAGGGATATATATATATATATATAATGTCAGCTGAAATACACTCACAACGTGTTACATCGCCTCCAACCCATTACAAAGACAACCGCTTCCGTTCGGTATTTTATCGCATGTCAACATCAGTCGATTCCAATCGTCGATACAAAACGAATAAATTAATCGATTTTAAATGACGAGAAACCGCTCGGAAATCAATAGGATTTCAATAATTGATTGGATCATTCCGCGGGACATTCTGTGCGGCACGTCCTCCGATGTCGCCGTTCCATTGTCTTCGGAACAGAAGAAGGCCGGCGCGACGTGCCATCAGGCCTACGCTGTTACAGGTGCGTCGCCGTGATCTATTTCACAACCGTACGGGCTGGCCGTATTACACTCGTGTCAGCGGAGGATATATAGAAGCTGCTGGCGGAATAATTTATTCGGTGGAAAGTCTAGCAGTAGGGATGCTGGATGCCGGGGCCTCGAAGTTGCGTTATTAATGATTATCATTTATCATAGGAAGTTAGTGTCATTTATTCTAAGCGGTATTTGCGTGGAAAAACGGGATTCTCGGACGAAATAAATGACGTACACGCTGGGAACATATTCTCTTACACACCCATAATTAGACACCGCGAAGACTATCTGGGAAACGGTCGACACTCGCCTATTTATTGCTGCGCATCGCGCCCACTGGTGTATCAAGGGACTGTACGGAACACTCGACGGTGTTTTTCTGGGAATAAAAATTACAATCGATTAATTCGAACGTAACCACAAAGGTTATTTCAGCGTAAACTACAGTAAGCATTGACATCGAACCAGAATACAAAAAACAGTTAATTTGAGTGCCCGCCATTTTATTTAAAATAGTTGTACGGCTCCGTAAAATGCCTTTTCCTGTAAAAAGCGAACGGAAAGTGCAAATAAGATTTTCAAGTTCCAGAAAGAATATTTTTAAACCACTTAAAATGACTTTTCTAACCCTGCCTTATTGCACGTGTAAAGGGAGAAATTTCAACTATAGGCCTTTTCGTTCTCGAAATAGAGTGATCAGTAACGTTACGTGTGTTTATGTCAATAACAGCTGATTTTTACGATCACTTGTACTTAATCTAAAACAGATGATTTCACTCACTGTTTTACTAATTAAAATTGCAGCTTAGGCTGCAATTTTGGTTCGATTTTATTCAAACTTGTAAAATAAATATTTATAATTTTTTTTTGTTTAACGTCCGACTATTGTGCACACTTGGGCTAATGCAGACGATGGGATGATTTATAGCGTATGAAAATGCCAAGCCCTGGCCGGGAATCGAACCGGGGTCCTCGGGGTGAAAGCCTAGTACGCTATCAACTAGGCCACCGAGGCTGCTTTTTAATATTTGTATTAGTCGACAAGTACGTTAGATTAGATACTAGAGGAAGGGATAGTACAACCCCAGGCACTGCGATAAACTGACCTATTGTGCAACTAAACCTCTTAAAATACCTAGTTCAGCAGATTGGTGCCCTTAAAAGTTCCAGCAACCCACTGACTAGCTCACTCTGCTGAAGATCCCTAGGGTCTTGGAAACCAAAAACCCCTAGCCTCTGGTAACTTTCTTAGCCATTCCATCAAGCAAAGAATCTTCTGCAATTCTCAATTCCATCAAATCTTTCTCAACTTCCTTAAACCAGTTTGGTTTTGTTTTGCGGTTACAGAAGAAATCAAATATTTGTTTAGTTAATCTATTGGAGTTCATTCTGAGAAGATGACCGTAAAATTTATTCTCCCCTTTCGCACAGTATCCGAGAGCTTTTCAATTCTCCTGTAGAGTTTCATTCTTGATGCATACCATCTTATTATCCTGAAATTTCGTTTCCACGATTTTTCAAGCCGCCTCGGTGGTCTAGTGGATAGCGTACTAGGCTTTCACCCCGAGGACCCTGGTTCGATTCCCAGCGAGGGCTTGACATTTTCATACATCATCCCATCGTCTGCATTAGCCCAAGTGTGCGCAATAGTCGGACGTTAAACACAAAACAAAAAAAAAAAAAAAAATCACGATTTTTCTTTCTTTCAGTTCAAGCATCTCATCTGACCTTTGAAATTCATGGTTAGAGTTTCTGCTGCGTGCAGTGCTTCTGGCTTGAGCACCGTTTTGTAATGTTTAATTTTGGATCTCCAAGATACGGATTTCTTACAAGACTCCTTTGTCAATTGGAAGGCTATCTCAAGCTTATTCCATTGCTTTGTCTTCCCCAGCGTTCCAACAAACCCACACCCGCAGGGGGGCAGACTAGCTGCACCTATTGAGAGGATTTGGACGTTCCTCGCGGTACCTGAGTCTAACAAACACTTACACTCATAACACTACACTTACGATTTTAACACTTTACACTCACACGTACAATAAAAGAGGCGATAATAGCCTCAATGTGCTTTTCGCCTTAAAAAAAAACAACTAATCCATTCCTCGTGATATTTAAATTCTTTATAAATTATTAAATTCTCTATATAAATTATTAAATTCTCTATATAAATTATTAAATTCTCTATATAAATTATTAAGTTCTCTAAATAAATTATTAAGTTCTCTATATAAATTATTAAGTTCTCTATATACATTATTAAGTGCTCTATATAAATTATTAAGTTCTCTATATACATTATTAAATTCTCTATATAAATTATTAAGTTCTCTATATAATTATTAAATTCTCTATATAAATTATTAAATTATCTATATAAATTATTAAATTCTCTATATAAATTATTAAATTCTTAATATAAATTATTAAATTCTCTATATAAATTATTAAATTCTCTATATAAATTATTAAATTCTCTATATAAATTATTAAATTCTCTATATAAATTATTAAATTCTCTATAAAAATTATTAAATTCTCAATATAAATTCTCTTTTTTTAATTTTACACGTTTTTAAATATCTGATTCCACCGTCGTAATCACCGTTAAAACTTCTGCATAGATTCAATCTCAAGGTCTCGGGTCTGAGTCTTACTATGATGGCCGCTGCAATATTCCTCTATAGTGCACTAACTATCACGAAACAGTAAAACTTACTTCGAGTGATTACCGGAGAGTTACTACAGGAAAATGTATTTCGATCATTCATCGCAAAAAAGAGGCCATTAAAAACATCCCTGCCCACTCTTAGCGTACCAAATTCCTAACGTCACTGAAGTATTTTAATTATGAATACTAAAGCGCGCATTTTAAAATAATTGGTTGCACCAGCTCGTTAAACTCCGGCCGGTTCCGTGGATGCACCGCACCGCACGCCGCACCGCGCCGTGCAGCTGATTGGAACGCGCACTGTTTACAATACACAGTTGAGTTTTCAACCTTGTTATACATATCCGACTATTCAGTTATGCGCATGTAATTTACGACAGTAAGTTGCGCGCGCCCGTTATGCGGACTTCTAATGTGTTCACTCGAACGGAAATGACTGGAAATTGAAGCATAAATCTTGCGCGGAACGGTATACGTTTAAAGGTATCGGCGCACGAAGAAAGTAGCGCTGTTGCAATGTGAGCGACATGCGACCGCGGACCGCTGAGGGCCTTTAGAAGAACGAATGAATTCGTCTGCGGGGTGACCTTTGTGCTAGTGGTGGGGCAGAAAACACCAAACTGTTAAAAAAACTGCTTTTCTATAAACGACAAACAAACTGCTTTTTGTACGTGTTTGTGTGTGTGTGTGTGTGTGTGTGTGTGTGTGTGTGTGTGTGTGTGTGTGTGTGTGTGTGTGTGTGTGTGTGTGTGTGTGTGTGTGTGTGTGTGTGTGTGTGTGTGTGTGTGTGTGTGTGTGTGTGTGTGTGTGTGTGTGTGTCTGTGAGTAGAGTTTTGAGATCAGTATGTGCTAGACGGTGGCTCGCGCTAAGTGTGTGTGTGTGTTCCATTGAGATCAGTATGAGCTAGACGGTGGGCTCGCTAAGCCCATCAGCTGCTCACTTCAGCTGCCTCTGCTGTTTATATACAGTGGCACAAATTGAATAGTAAAACAGCTGATGTGCATCTACACTGTACGAGTATAAAAGCAGTTGACAGAACCCACGACTGAATATCGGCAGATTGGTCAACATTAAAAGACCTTGTTTGTTTTTTAAGGTCATTGTAAGCAATTCTTTTTATATTCTTCTTTTCTGTTAGGATTATTGTCACTATGTTCAGTATAATGATCTGCCTTCCCTAGCTTCGTCAATTCTACTTTCGTTGACGCGTTTCGGAGAACCTTCAACTTCAAAAACAATATCTATACCATGTATATAGATATAGTACAGATTTATAGATATAGTTTTTGAAGATGGAGGTTCTCCGAAACGCGTCAATGAAAGTAGAATTGACGAAGCTAGGGAAGGCAGATCATTATACTGAACATAGTCGTTGTAAGCCATTTCACGGAAAACACAATATTTTAGCCGTTGGCGAAACTAAAACATAAAGATATTCAATCTCCAGAATATATGGTGACATTGTGAATGTTTTCTATTCGTCTCTTTTTTGTCACTGTCAGCTGTTTCTTTACATTCTAGTATTTGTTTTCTTCTTGTACTGTTCCGGAAGTTAACGACCACCATTGCTTTACTTAATTTCTTCGCGGCGTTACAGAACAGTTGCGTCGAGTTAACTTCAAACCATTTGCGAAGGTCTGACAGTCATGAAATTCTTTATCCACTTCTTCTTCCTTGAACAATGTTTTACAGTAGACTCATCACGTGACTCAAACATTCTGGTTTCAGAAATTACGATGTGTTGTGGTTTTGAAAAAAATCGGATTTGTGGTTTTAATGGATCCATTATCATGTCTCACGAGACAAAGTGTACCGTAGGGAGGTACAGACTAGCTGCACCTATTGAGAGGATTTAGACGTTCCTTGCGGTACCCGAGTCTAACACTCACTCCTTGAGGTTTTAATGGATCCCTTATCAGGTCTCACGAGACAAAGTGTACCTCAGGGAGGTACAGACTAGCTGCACCTACTGAGAGGATTTAGACGTCCCTCGCGGTACCCGAGTCTAACACTCACTTACACTTACAACACTACACTTACGACTTTTAACACTTTACACTCACACTTTCATTTAGGGAGGCGATAATCGCCTCAATGTGCTTTTCACCTTAAAATAACAACAACAAATTATTTTAAGGCGAAAAGCACATTGAGGCAAAAAATTATCCCCGCAGGGGGTGCAGACTAGCAACGCCTATTAGAGGATTTAGACGTCCCTCGCGGTACCCGAGTATAACACTCACTTACACTTACAACACTACACTTACGACATTTAACACTTTACACTCACACTTATATTTAGGGAGGCGATAATAGCCTCAATGTGCTTTTCGCCTTAAAATAACAACAACAACAAATTATTTTAAGGCGAAAAGCACATTGAGGCAAAAAAATTATCCCCGCAGGGGGTGCAGACTAGCAGCACCTATTGAGAGGATTTAGACGTCCCTCAATGACGCGGTACCCGAGTCTAACACACACTTACAACACTACACTTACGACTTTACACTCACATTTACATTTAGGGAGGCGATAATAGCCTCAATGTGCTTTGTGGTTTTCGCCTTAAAATAACAAAAAAAAACCGAAAAGTGGTTTTTAAAATTTGTTATTTGTCGAGATAACGTTTAACAACCCATTTTCGATTTAAAAAATACTTAACAGTAAAGAAACGTCAATTTTCCGAACGGTTTTTATCAAATTCAGCTCAAACATGTCCTTTTAAGTATCTACAACCTTCAAGAACACCGAACGAATACGCTTCGAAAATTATCGACGCAAAAAAGGAAAAAAAAACTGGAAAAATTCCTGAAAATATTGACCGACACCAGACATTATTGTGAATGTGGATGAAATTAAATTAATATTCAGAAGAGGAAAAGAAAAATAACAAACCTTGACCGCCGTACAACTAATGTTACAAACTGTAAATTTCTTTTCAAAATTACTACACTAATTTTAGTTGGGAATTATTTTTATATTTTTCTTCTTTACTGCTATGATTATTGTCACTATGTTGAATATAATGATCTGCCTTTCCTAGCTTCGTCAATTCTACTTTTGTTGACGCGTTTCGGAGAACCTCCATCTTCAAAAACTATATCTATACTCAAGTATACTCAAGCATATATATAGTTTTGAAAATGGATACTCAAGCATAGATATAGTTTTTGAAGATGGAGGTTCTCCGAAACGCGTCAACAAAAGTAGAATTGATGAAGCTAGGGAAGGCAGATCATTATACTCAACATAGTTAGTTCGGAATCTTCACGACCAACTTGCCAATATTTGACGAACAGATTTGAGATAGGTAAGCCCAGCGAGCGAAATTGCGTACCGCCAACACGTGCCTTTATAATTTTAAATTCCATTCTGTATTACTCGCTTCGCTCGTGTCGATTTAGTAATTTATAAACACTGTTAGAAAATAAGTAAAAATATTACTTTTCTGAAGACGTGCACGACGATCTGTCTGCAGCGAGATCAGTCAAATTCCCGTCCCAAGAAATCCCGCCTGAAAACAAACATCGTTTCGTGTTCAAACAATTTTAACAAGAACGCTAGACGGTGCGATGTTGTTACAGGCTTGCCAACGCAAGGACAATGACATACCCTACACGCTTGCCAACCCCTGGGACACAAAGTAAAACGTAAACCGTGTAATGCACGCCCGTATAACCTAAATGTTTAACCAACAGTGATAAACTCTGCTACCAGACAGTCTAATATTTTATGTGTGTTGATGTTGACAAAAAGGCGTAATAAAGTTTTACATCTAAACATTTTACTGCGCTATACGCTTGTCAACTTTGAGTTTCAAAACTTTACTGCGCTCTTGAAAACTTGGCGACAAACTTAAATCTTAAAGACGTCAACCGATTTTCGTGAATCATCTTTAGACGGGAATTTGAAAGGGAAGGTAATAAAGATGGAATAGACATATGTTATGCGCGAAGGTTGTTTATCCCAGATGGGGTAAAGTCTGCACGCATGTCAATAGAACATAACGCATGCTCCTAGTAAACAGGGCTGCCAACGTTTAGTTTAGTGGGAAAAAATTCCCACACGAGTTTTTCCAAAGATTTTTTGCACTAATGAAAATCCCACAATCTTTTTAAGTAACAGTCAAATTTTTTCGTAACTCAAATATTTTATGTTTTTCTTAACCTTCTTACGTTATCAACTTTATCTTTGGCAGGACAGTCCTAGCATAAAGCACAGTACAAACTTTTATTTATAAATATATTCACAGAAACATTACATACGTACTAAGAAAAACACAATTTATTCTAGTTGGGATCCAATCCGGTCAAAAGTTCTCTGAGATAAATTTTCCAAATTGTTATAGCCTACGTTGTCCATTTTTCACAGATTGATTTACAAACTAGCAATATTATGTTTAAAAATACAACAGTCTCTCAAAAAAATAGTTCGATGAACAGTTCACCTAATTTATGAAATATATATACAGAATTATTTTAACAGGACTCACGATATCACAAAAACAGAACAACAGTCTTAGTGTTAGATGAAAAATCGGTCAATGTAAATCAGAGCCCGCCATTTTGAAACGGAAGTGAATGGGAAAATATCTTATACATAAGTCGTACGGACTTTAGAGAAGGTACCTTCGTACCAAATTTCAAAACAATCGGTTAATGCGTTTGACCAAAACTGAGACCACTCTTTAATGTAAATCAAAGCCTTCCATTTTGAAACGGAAACGAATGGGAAAATATCTTACACATAAGTCGTACGGACTTTAGAGAAGGTACCTTCCTACCACATTTCAAAACAATCAGCAAATGCGTTTGGCCAAAACTGCGTACAATTGTTATGACAAATCAGAGCCCGCCATTTTGAAACGGAAGTGAATGGGAAAAAATCATACACACAAGTCGTACGGACTTTATAGAAGGTACCTTCGTACCAAATTTCAAAACAATCGGTTAATGCGTTTGACCAAAACTGAGACCACTCTTTAATGTAAATCAAAGCCTTCCATTTTGAAACGGAAGTGAATGGGAAAAAATCATACACACAAGTCGTACGGACTTTACAGAAGGTACCTTCGTACCAAATTTCAAAACAATCGGTTAATGCGTTTGGCTAAAACTGCGTACATTTCTTATGACAAATCAGAGACCGCCATTTTGAAACGGAAGTGAATGGGGAAAAATCAAACACATAAGTCGTACGGATTTTATAAAAAGTTCCTTCGTACCAAATTTCAAAACAATCGGTTAATGCGTTTGACCAAAACTGAGACCACTCTTTAATGTAAATCAAAGCCTTCCATTTTGAAACGGAAGTGAATGGGAAAAAATCATACACACAAGTCGTACGGACTTTACAGAAGGTACCTTCGTACCAAATTTCAAAACAATCGGTTAATGCGTTTGGCTAAAACTGCGTACATTTCTTATGACAAATCAGAGACCGCCATTTTGAAACGGAAGTGAATGGGAAAAAATCATACACATAAGTCGTACGGACTTTATAAAAGGTACTTTCGTACCAAATTTCAAAACAATCGGTCAATGCGTTTGGCTAAAACTGCGTACAATTGTTATGACAAATAAGAGCCCGTCATTTTGAAACGGACCGGAAACGAATGGGAAAATATGTCACACGTAAGTCATACGGACTTTATTTCTATAAATAAAAAATACCTTCCTACCAAATTTTAAAACAATCGGTCAATGCGTTTGGCCAAAACTACGTACACTCGTTATTGTAAATCAGAGCCCGCCATTTTGAAACGGAAGTGAATGGGGAAAAATCTTACGCATATGTCGTTCGGGCTTTACACAAAGTACGTCTGTATCAAATTTCAAAACAATCGGTCAATGCACTCGACCAAAACGTCGTAAAAAACCAATAGGCATACACAAACCACATGAATAACGGTCCAGTTGATTTTTTTAAATTATTATTTTAAGGCGAAAAGCACATTGAGCCTATTATAACCTCCCTAAATGTAAGTTTAAGTGTAAAGTGTTAAAATCGTGAGTGTAGTGTTGTAAGTGTGTGACTCGGGTACCGCGAGGGACGTTTAAATCCTCTCAATAGGTGCAGCTAGTTCCACCCCCTTGCGGGGTTGAAACGGAAGAGCATTCTCTTACACATAAGGAAAATTTACGTTGTCCGGGCTTTGTACAACCTTCTGTCAAATTTCAGAACGATCGGTCAATTTCGTCTGGTCCATTTGAAACAAGACACGGTCAATAAAGACTTACTAAGTTTAATTAAAATCTGTACGTACGTGTTTTCGTCCGTTCGTAAACAATTCTTCCAGGATCAGTTTCTAATCACAAGTCCTCTAGCAAATTAACATGTGAAAACATTCACCGTTGATTTGTTTCTGTTATTTTAGGGCGAAAAGCACATCGAGGCTATTATCGCCTCCCTAAATGCAAGTGTGAGTGTAAAGTGTTAAAGTTACAACACTACACTCGGGTACAGTTTTAAATCCTCCCAATAGGTGCAGCTAGTCTGCAACACTAGTTAAAGTTAAAGTAACAGTGAAAAATTATAGTGTTCTTTTTTTTTTTAAGGTGTTGAGGCTAAGTGTGTGTGTGAGTGTAAAGAAGTCGGGTACCTCCGGGTACGAAGGACGTCTAAATCCTCTCAATAGGTGCAGCTAATCTGCACCCCTGCGAGGGACGTGTAGTTATGAAACTATTTTAAATATTATGAAAAATAACAGTTAAAAATAATAGCTAGCAAGAAAAAGCAACATAAAGAAATAACAGTTAGAAAAATTATAGTTAGTTTTTTTTTATTTTAAGGCAAAAAGCACATTGAGGCTATTATTGCCTTCCTAAATGTAAGTGTGAGTGTAAAGTGTTGAAGTCGTAAGTGTGTGTTAGACTAGGGTACAGCGAGGGACGTCTAAATCCTCTCAATAGGTGCAGCTAGTCGGCAGTCCCTGCGGGGAAGAGTAGAGTTGAAACAGATTCCTCGCATCGCTAAGTCAATTAACATAGTACATTTCCAGTAAGCCAATAGAACAGCTCCAAAGTCCAGCTCCCGCGGTATTAAACAAGTAGACCGTACGATATTTTTTATATTTTTATTACTACCTAATGCAACTTGCATAACCCGACACAACATTCTAATCCACTTTCGATAAGTCAAACACTAACGTTAGGAAATCAGAACACGTCAATACAGCTGACGGCCGCACAATCACAATGGAAGCTTTGACTGCGCAGACAAATTGGCGGGTACGACTGTCCAGATCTAGGCCGGCAGGACGGATTCACGTCAAATCATAACAGAACGCTAAACCTGCCGGTCATTGCGAAATTAGGTTGGTGCACAGATTGAGATCTGAAAGATACGCTAACACGGCTGCGTTTTGTTTTAAAACTATTCGGCGCACTGAACACGATTTTTTTAAAAGAGAATCGATTGTTTACAAATGAACAAAGTTTGCAAAAGTTAGACCGATTTTCAAATTGTTGTCTGTATCTGTATGTATGTGTGTGTGTGTGTGTGTGTGTGTGTGTGTGTGTGTGTGTGTGTGTGTGTGTGTGTGTGTGTGTGCGTGTGTGTGTGTGTGTGTGTGTGTGTGTGTGTGTGTGTGTGTGTGTGTGTGTGTGTGTGTGTGTGCGTGCGTGTTTGTGTGCGTGCGTGTTTGTGTGCGTGCGCGTGTGTGTGTGTGCGTGCGCGTGCGCGTGTGTGTTGTGTGTGTGTATATCAGTGTGAATTCGCGCGTGTGTGTGTGTGTGTGTGTGTTTGTATCTGTGTGAGTTCGTGTGTGTGTGTGTGTGTGTGTGTGTGTGTGTGTGTGTGTGTGTGTGTGTGTGTGTTGTGTGTGTCTGTGTGTGTATAGTTCGTTCGTGTGTATGGTGTGTGTGTGTGTGTGTGTGTGTGTGTGTGTGTGTGTGTGTGTATGTGTTTGTATCTGTGTGAGTTCGTGTGTGTGTGTTTGTATGTGTGTGAGTTTGTGTGTGTATTTTGTGTATGTGTTTGTGTGTGTGTGTGTGTGAGAGAGAGAGAGAGAGAGAAAGTTTGTGTGTGTCTGTGTGTGTTGTGTGTTTGTATCTGTGTGAGTTCGTGTGTGTGTGTGTTGTGTGTGTGTGTGTGTGTTTGTATCTGTGTGAGTTCGTGTGTGTATGTGTGTGTGTGTTGTGTGTATGTGTGTGTGTGTGTGTGTGTGTGTGTGTGTGTGTGTGCGCGTGTGCGTGCATCGTGTAAGTGGATAAGCCTACATACCTTTGCTCTTTGTTACCCAGCATACATACAAGTGTGTGAGTTTGTGTGTATGTGTACGCGCGCGCGTGTGTAAGTGGGTAAAGTTACACACCTTTGTTACCCAGCAAAATCGCCGTAAAATAAACTGAAAACAAAAGTTTTTTTTAATTTTAAAATTCTAAACTAAACGCACCATGACAATTAACCTGACGGCGGGCAGAGCTTAGCTTCAGCGTTATTCGGAAGCTTAAAATGCTGATACGTACTAATGCTGATTACGGGGGGGGGTGAAGTCAGATTTTAAATAATCACGCAGATGCGGTGCTGACGTCACGAATGAGGATTTTCAAAAACTAATTTTATTACCTTACCCACTATTTAAAAGTCTGATCTCGTAAGTAAATATCAATTAAATCAGTACACATTGTCATTTTAAACATTAATTTAAACGGTTACAATAAAGAAGATAATGGAACACGAAGACTGCAACTAAATTTTAGAATTTTATACAGTTATTACTTTTGGAAGTCTTTGTTCGGAATACGGTAATTTTTTACAGCAATTAAAAATTTACGAGAAACACGTAATAAACAGACATGGCAGACAATTATATCACCCTCTCGGGGCAGAGTTACTACCCTTGGCGGCAGGCAGGAAAGCAAAAACAATAAATGTGAAAATTGTTTTCCAGAGATATCGTGCCCACAATTTTCAGCTCTTCTAACCAATTTCCCTCGGAAAATACCCTGTAAAGCGGCCATCATAGTAAGAAACCTTTGAAATGAGCGTCGAACCAGACTTATAGATCACTTTTTGAGTTTGGTTGTTAAAAAATATATTATTATTAATTAAATCGCCACAAAAAAAAATCGGTCAATGAGTTTGGCTGAACTTGCGTACACGTTACTGTAAATCAGAGGTCGCCATCTTGAAACGGAAGTGAACGGGAAAAATCGTACACATACTTTGTACTAGTTTTATAAAAGGTACCTTCATATCAAACTTCAAAACAATCGGTCAGTGTTTTTGGTCAAAATTGCATACACTCATCGTTAAATCACAAGACGCCATCTTGAAACGGAAGTGAACGGGGAAAAATCTTACACATACTCCGTTCGGACTTTATATAAGGTATCTTCATATTCGTCCATGCGTTTGGCTGAAATTGCGTACACGTTACTGTAAATCACAAGCAGCCATCTTGAAACGGAAGTGAACGGGAAAACTCTTACACATACATCGTACGGGTTTTATAAAAGGTACCTTTCATATCAAATTTCAAAACAATCGGTCAGTGCTTTTGTTCAAAAATGCGTACACTCATCGTCGTTAAATCACAAGCAGCCATCTTGAAACGGAAGTGAACGGGGAAAATCGTACACATACATCGTACGGGTTTTATAAAAGGTACCTTCATATCAAATTTCAAAACAATCGGTCAATGCTTTTGGTCAAAACTGCGTACACTCGTCGTCGTTAAATCACAAGCCGCTATCTTGAAACGGAAGTGGACGGAGAAAATCGTACACATACATTGTATGGTTTTTATAAAAGGTACCTTCATATCAAATTTCAAAACAATCGGTCAGTGCTTCTGGTCAAATCTGACCATCATTTAACTCATCATCGTTAAATCACAAGCAGCCATCTTGAAACGGAAGTGAAAGGGAAAAATCGTACACATACATTGTACGGGTTTTATAAAAGGTACCTTCATATCAAATTTCAAAACAATCGGTCAATGTTTTGGTCAAATCTGCGTACACTTTTCATCGTTAAATCACAAGCCGCCATCTTGAAACGGAAGTGAACGGGGAAAACTCTTACACATACTTCGTATGGGTTTTATATAATTTACCTTCATATCAAATTTCAAAACAATTGGTCAGTGCTTTTGGTCAAAACTGCGTACACTCGTCGTCGTTAAATCACAAGCAGCCATCTTGAAACGGAAGTAAACGGGGAAAAATCTTACACATACTTCGTACGGGTTTTATAAAAGGTACCTTCATATCAAATTTCAAAACAATCGGTCAGTGCTTTTGGTCAAAACTGCGTACACTTATCATCGTTAAATCACAAGCAGCCATCTTGAAACGGAAGTGAACGGGGAAAATCTTACACATACATCGTACGGGTTTTATATAATTTACCTTCATATCATATTTCAAAACAATCGGTCAGTGCTTTTGGTCAAAATTGCGTACACTCGTCGTCGTTAAATCACAAGCCGCCATATTGAAACGGAAGTGGACGAAGAAAATCGTACACATATATTGTACGGGTTTTATAAAAGGTACCTTCATATCATATTTCAAAACAATCGGTCAATGTTTTGGTCAAAATTGCGTACACTCATCGTTAAATCATAAGCCGCCATCTTGAAACGGAAGTGAACGGGGAAAAATCTTACACATACTTGTTCGGACTTTATACGAGGTATCTTCATATTCGCCCAAGCGTTTGGCTGAAATTGCGTACACGTTACTGTAAATCACAAGCCGCCATCTTGAAACGGAAGTGAACGGGGGAAACTCTTACACATACTTTGTACGGGTTTTATAAAAGGTACCTTTCATATCAAATTTCAAAACAATCGGTCAGTGCTTTTGTTCAAAAATGCGTACACTCATCGTCGTTAAATCACAAGCAGCCATCTTGAAACGGAAGTGAACGGGGGAAAATCGTACACATACATCGTACGGGTTTTATAAAAGGTACCTTCATATCAAATTTCAAAACAACCGGTCGGTGCTTTTCGTCAAAACTGCGTACACTTGTCGTCGTTAAATCACAAGCAGCCATCTTGAAACGGAAGTGAACAGGGGAAAATTGTACGGGTTTTATAAAAGGTACCTTCATATCAAATTTCAAAACAATCGGTCAGTGCTTTTGGTCAAAACTGCGTACACTCATCATCGTTAAATCACAAGCCGCCATCTTGAAACGGAAGTGGACGGAGAAAATCGTACACATACATCGTACGGGTTTTATAAAAGGTACCTTCATATCAAATTTCAAAACAATCGGTCAATGTTTTTGGTCAAAACTGCGTACACTCATCATCGTTAAATCACAAGCCGCCATCTTGAAACGGAAGTGAACGGGAAAAATCTTACACATACATCGTATGGGTTTTATATAATTTACCTTCATATCAAATTTCAAAACAATCGGTCAGTGCTTTTGTTCAAAACTGCGTACACTCGTCGTTTAAATCACAAGCCGCCATCTTGAAACGGAAGTGAACGGGAAAAATCGTACACATACATCGTAGGGGTTTTATAAAAGGTACCTTCATATCAAATTTCAAAACAATCGGTCAATGCTTTTGGACAAATCGGCGTACACTCATCATCGTTAAATCACAAGCCGCCATCTTGAAACGGAAGTGGACGGAGAAAATCGTACACATACATCGTACGGGTTTTATAAAAGGTACCTTCATATCAAATTTCAAAACAATCGGTCAGTACTTTTGGTCAAAACTGCGTACACTCGTCGTCGTTAAATCACAAGCCGCCATCTTGAAACGGAAGTGAACGGGGAAAAATCTTACACATACTTCGTTCGGACTTTATACACGGTATCTTCATATTCGTCAATGCGTTCGGCCAACACTGCGTAACAAACACTAACCAAACGCATCGAGCTGAAACACAGCTCGCTTCGCTCGGTATAATTATTACAGGTAAACAATAAACAAGAAACATAATGTTTGTAAAAAATATGAACGTGTCGGTTCCTTCAAGGTGTTCCGCCAAGCTTTTAAATACTGCAGAACCGTGAACAGTTAAGTTGGACTACGTCTGTGCGGACCCCCCAAAAACCGCGAGTTGTCGTCGAGCGAGGCCCGAGGCCCGAGGGTCCGAACAACCCACGACTGCCGAGTGCTGAGGTCACAGCAACAGATATACCACCAACAACGCACCAGTAAATCAATATTTAGGCACTAACGAGCTTCGGGGGGAGCGATCACTCATTACGTGGGCGCCCAGATTTTATGTTTAAGCGCAAATAAAAGTTTTAACGGACACACGCTGCGTTTATTAGGGGCATTATTTACATGTTTCAACTACGCTTATTGGTTTAAATGAAAATATTTGATACAGTAATGTATTGTTATTGTTTTGTGGGTATAGATAAACTGTTCGCTATGCATTATAATCGATTTTTTGTTAATTTTTGCGTTTTTTTGTTTCAACGTTCAAAAATGCACATTTTTTTTTACTTTCGCGCTAAACGAAGTACATGCTTAAGTTTAATGATATTGAAAAACAAATCGAATTTTCTGAAAATCGTCTCTAACAATTTCGATCAAATTTTTCTGTCGTCGCTAATTCCAACAGTACTGAGCGTACATGATTTATGAAAATTGGTTCATCGATTTTTCACAAATTATACGATGGGTAATAACTCATTCTAGTAGGATTCCCGCTAGATGGGCCCAAATAGCCCAACTCACTGATGTATATATATATATATATATATATATATGGGCACGCAGCGGTCTCGCTGTCATGATGGAAGCTATATACGTGCACGCAGCTGTGATGGAGGCGCACACAGCTTCCTCGCCGACGTGATGGCGAAATTCACATGTTTTGTGCGTATTGACCTCACAGCTGTGTGCGCCTCCATCACAGCTGCGTGCACGTATATAGCGAGACCGCTGCGTGCCCATATATATATATATATATATATATATATATATATATATATATATATATATATATATATATATACATCAGTGAGTTGGGCTATTTAGGCCCATCTAGCGGGAATCCTACTCATTCTAATGTAGCAAATTTCAAAATAAATAGAGCCGCCTCGGTGGCCTAGTTGATAGCGTACTGGGCTTTCACCCCGAGGATCCGGGTTCGATTCCCGGCCAGGGCTTGGCATTTTCATACGCTATAAATTATCCCATAGTCTGCATTATCCCAAGTGTGCACAATAGTCGGACGTTAAACACAAAAAAAATCACGAATAAATAAAAAAAATGTAAATAAATCCTAACTGGTGAAATGGTTTTATATTGTTCAAATCTAGGTCTATGCATTTGTCGACAAATGAATTTCTACATATTTCTACTTCTCTAAATCCATCAGGATAGTTATCCGGTAATACGGATAATTATCGAGCTGGACAATAGGTATTCAGGATATTTTTTTAACCGGATTTACAACTAGCGGGCCGGACAATTGGTGATCCGCATAATAATCGAGCTGGATTATTAGTAGGGAGTATATCTGGTGATCCAGAAAACTAGTGAGCCGAATAGTTGGCGAACCAGATAATTTGTGACACGTATAATAACAAAGGTGAACAATTAGTATTCCGGATATTTGGTTATCCTGACAACCAGCGAGCCGGATAATTGGTGGAACGCACCCAACTATAGTGGATAATTGCTATCCAATATATTTGGTGATTAGAATTTAAAACTACCGGATAATTATCGAGCTGAATAATTAGTATTTACAATATTTGTTGAAACGCATAAGTAGCGAGCCGGATAATCGGATAAACCGGATAACTGGTAATGCGAATAATAACCTGAACAACTGGCATTCCGGGTATTTGGTGATTCTGATAACTACCGAGCAGGATAATTGGTAATACGGTTAATTATCGAGCTGGACAATTGGTATATTCAGGATATTTGGCGATCCGGATAACTAGCGAGTCGGATAACTGGTGATTATCGAGCTGAATTACCATAATTCAGCTTGGATTATCGTTATCATTAATGTAATCCAAATATTTAATTAGAATAACTAATAGAGCCAGATACGAATAGTTGGTGAACCCGATAATACGGATAATTATAGAACTGAATAATTTGTATTTCGGATAATTGATGAGCCGGATAACTACCGAGCCGGATAATTGGTGATAAGGATAACTATCAAACTGAATATTTGGTGAGCCGGTTAACTACCTAGCCGTACATTATATCCGTATATCGGTGATACGGATATTATCGAACTGAACAGTTGGTATTCCGGATATTTGATGATCTGGATACCTAGCGAGCCGGATAATTGGTGAAACCGATAATTATCGAACTGAATAGTTGTTATTCCTGATATTTGATGAGCCGGATACCTAGCAAGCCGGATAATTGGTGATACGGATGCTGGACAGTTGGTATTCCGGATATTTGGTGAGCCGGTTAACAAGCAAGCCGGATAATTGGTGATACGGATAATTATCGAACTGAACAGTTGGTATTCCGGATATTTGATGATCCGGATAACTAGCAAGCTGGATAATTGGTGATAAGGATAATTATCGAACTGAATAGTTGGTATTCCGGATATTTGATGAGCCAGATACCTAGCGAGCCGGATAATTGGTGAAACCGATAATTATCGAACTGAATAGTTGTTATTCCGGATATTTGATGAGCCGGATACCTAGCAAGCCGGATAATTGGTGATACGGATATTATCAAACTGAACAGTTGGTATTCCGGATATTTGGTGAGCCGGTTAACAAGCAAGCCGGATAATTGGTGATACGGATAATTATCGAACTGAACAGTTGGTATTCCGGATATTTGATGAGCCGGATAACTAGCGAGCTGCATAATTGGTATTCCGGACCGAATAATTGGCTATCCGGATGATTGCAGTCAATTGTACTCACCGGTTGACAGAATATGGACTAAATAAATAAATACAATAGAAGTTATACTTTTGAAACAAAATTATACTTGTTTATTTTCATTAGTCATGTAAATGTGCTCACTACTAACCGGCAACGATGTCAGCAGGATGGTTAGTAGCGCACAATAAACCGTATGAAATACACAGCACTGCCAACTAACTGCGGGCAATCCGTAATATGATTTCTCGTCTTTAAATTTAAACTGAAATTTTTTATTTGTCAGATAAAATAGCTTATGAATTTTTATCGCTGCCTTTGTTTGAACGCACAGTGTACATGCATGGCGTAGCGTGAGTTACTATAGTACAGCCGCTAATGTAATGCATAGCTTCGGGGCGGTGTATTATCCCCATATACACATAGTGCTGGTGCCATTAGTGACCATGTAACCCGAGGGAGACACTGTTTTACTGTTCATAAATACACCGTATATTTTATTAATTAACTAGCCGTTACCCCAATAAAATAAATTAGATAAATAAATAAAATAAAGGGATTTTATTGCCCGTGGCACCGCTATCAAAGGACATATTGTGCAACTAACCCGCTTGGATTCTAGTTCGGTAGACTGGTGTCCTCAGAGATCTGGAAGCAACGACACGTTTTCTTCTGCCTCCCAATCGTAGAAGTGGTCAGCAGTTCATCTTCCTTCCTGCATAAACTACTCCCCTACTCAAGGCTTTCCCGTGGGACATTTTTATTTCTTTCACTTACACCCTGGTAATAATCCCAACGTTTTCCTGAGTTCTCTTCTGCCCAAGATCCTTAAAAGCCTGCTTCAAATTCTCCCGCATTATCACCCCCGATCATTGGGCCTGAGCCGGCTTTAGAGATTTTTCTACCGTTGGTCAGATTTGATATTAATAGGTGGATTAAGAAGCAACACCAGGCAAGATAGGATAACCTTCATAGGCATTCCTGTAGTAAACGTTTCCTAAGCAGATTTCCTTTTGGAGGCCTTGAAGTGGCAGCCACCAGCCACAGAGCATGTGGTCTGAGGGCACACGAAAAGGATCGGTACGTACCATGGAGAAACCGTGTGTAGGATGTGCAGGAAGAGGAAACTGCAGGTGATATAATTCATGATTGTGACATTCTCACTAGTAGGAGGGTTTTGGTTTCCAAGACCCTAGGGATCGTCAGCAGAGTGAACTAGTCAGTTGGTTGCTGAAACGTATTAAGAACACCAATTTACTGAACTAGGCATTTTAAGAGGTTTAGTTGCACAATAGGTCAGTCGACTGCAGTGCCCGGGGTTGTATTATCCTTTCCTCTAGACTCTAATCTAATCATCAAACCATACACCTCAGCACCAGTGCCCTCTTTGTTTTGGGGCCATTTCCAGAATTATTAGTTCTCCAAGATTTCCCACCACTCGATCTCCTCAAATATCATCTTGACTTTAAAAGGTTTAGATAGCGAGTTAACAGATAGCGGCTTAGAGATGCCCGAATTAACAAGACGACGCATCAAACTCAACACAGTTTGGTTTCAACAAGATGGTGCAACTTGTCACATAAAAAGTGTGTGTGTGTGTGTGTGTGTGTGTGTGTGTGTGTCTGTGTCTGTGTCTGTGTCTGTGTGTGTGTGTCTGTGTGTGTGTGTGTGTGTGTGTGTGTGTGTGTGTGTGTGTGTGTGTGTGTGTGTGTGTGTGTGTGTGTGTGTGTGTGTGTGTGTGTGTGTGTGTGTGTGTGTGTGTGTGTGTGTGTGTGTGTGTGTGTGTGTGTGTCGATGTGCGCGCGCGTGTTTTTCATCTAGAGAAACAGTGACTTTTTTAAGACATTATTTTCCCAGACGCCTGATTTCATTGCGTGGGGATATCGAGTGACCACCTCGGTCACCGGACCTGTCACCTTGTGACTACTTTTTACGGGGCTACCTAATTTTTTTTTTTTTGGAGTTTAACGTCCGACTATTGTGCACACTTGGGCTAATGCAGACGGTGCGGATGATTTATAGCGTATGAAAATGCCAAGCCCTCGCCGGGAATCGAACCCGGGTCCTCGGGGTGAAAGCCTAGTACGCTATCCACTAGGTCACCGAGGCGGCTGGCTGCCTAAAAGCTCAAGTTTACATTAACAAACGCTTGGAGAGCTTTCCGAAAACATAACTCAAGAAATTCAAAGGATTCCACGCGCCATGCTTTAAAGGTCTATGTACAATTTCGCCACCCGTCTACAAGAATGCCTCGACAAAAACGGACGCCACCTAAGTGATGTGATTTTTCGACGTTGATTATTTAAAAAATGTAATTTTTTTCAAATGGCAATGAACCAGTTATGTATAAAAACAATAAATTTTAAAACTGATTCGACATTAAATGTGTGACAGTCATTTCAAAAACATCATACCTCTCTGCCGGACCCTATATAACCTACCAGAAGTTCAAAGAGCAATAAACCTCGCAGTATATTCTTAATACATTGCTTGGCCACCGCCCTACATCAGCGCTCGTAACATTGTCCGCCAATTAACCGGTAACCAAATATTTATGATAAATATTACTGGGCCAGCTTTATCGGAAATTTCATGCTCTTTCTCCAAGCAATGATCAAAATTATGATAGCTCTTGCCGTTCAGCCAACAACTACACTCGTTATTGTTAAACAAGAAGCCGCCATCTTTAAACAGAAGTGAATGGGGAACAAACCTACACATAAGCCGTTCGGGCTTTAGAAACGGTACTTTCGTACCAGATTTCAAATCAATCGTTCAATGCGTTCGGCCAAAACTGCGTACAAACTTCATCGTTAAATCAGCGGCCGCCATCTTGAAACGGAAGTGCATGGAGAACAAACCTACACATTAGCCGTTCGGGCTTTATAAACGGTACTTTCGTACCAGATTTCAAATCAATCGTTCAATGCGTTCGGCCAAAACTGCGTACAAACTTCATCGTTAAACCAGCGGCCGCCATCTTGAAACGGAAGTGCATGGAGAACAAACCTACACATTAGCCGTTCGGGCTTTATAAACGGTACTTTCGTACCAGATTTCAAATCAATCGTTCAATGCGTTCGGCCAAAACTGCGTACAAACTTCATCGTTAAATCAGCGGCCGCCATCTTGAAACGGAAGTGAATGGAGAACAAACCTACACATAAGCCGTTAGGGATTTAGAAACGGTACTTTCGTACCAGATTTCAAATCAATCGTTCAATGTGTTCGGCCAAAACAGCGTACAATCTTCATCGTTAAATCAGCGGCCGCCATCTTGAAACGGAAGTGAAAAATCGTACAACTGTCGATCTGGCTTTATAAAAAATATCTTCGTTCCAAATTTCAAAAATAGGTCAATGCGTTCGGTCAAAACTGTGTGAAAAATATGCGGAACGGTCAAACAGAGCTCGCTTAGCTCGGTCAAAAAAACTGACCAAATTCCACATTTATAGCTTCGGCTGTCTTGGCTCGGACGCTTCAGGGTCTATTTCTATTAGCATAATAAATATTTACAATACACGAGTAAAACTAAAAATATCGCTCGACGGTAATCGATACCAAAACAAAATATCGATATTAAAAATTCTTCTTGCATTCAATTATTTCGATTTAAAATTTAAAACATTTGAATTCAACGCACCAGAAAACCGAAACCACATGAATAATTAACTTAAATAAATAATGTAATCGACGCATTGTAACAGTGCAGTAATATATTAATGTGTTTGCTAATAACGTTTAAATTAATACAAACAAAGCATTAAATAATGAAATTCAAAATTAACCTTGATTATTTTAGTTATTCGGTACCTACCCCTAAACATGAACAATTATTAATTCGGTTTATCAAAAATTTGTCGTCTGATAAATTTTTAAATAATTGCCCGTATGTCCCAAACCCGTACTTTGCGAAATGAAATACAGGCGTTCCAAAATTGTTGGATATTTTAGGGATAGTGTATTCTTTTTATATTCTTCTTCTTTTCTACTAGGATTATTGTCACTACGTTGAGTATAATGATCTGCCTTCCTAGCTTCGTCATTCTACTTTTGTTGACGCGTTTCGGAGAACCTCCATCTTCAAAAACTACATCTATACTCTCTGCTAGTATTATTGTCACTATGTTGAGTATAATGATCTGCCTTCTCTAGCTTCGTCAATTCTACTTTTGTTGACGCGATTCGGAGAACCTCCATCTTCAAAAACTATATCTATACTCTCTGCTAGGATTATTGTTACTATGTTGAGTATAAAGATCTGCCTTCCCTAGCTTCGTCAATTCTACTTTTGTTGACGTGTTTCGGAGAACCTCCATCTTCAAAAACTATATCTATACTCTCTGCTAGAATTATTGTCACTATGTTGAGTATCCTAATGATCTGCCTTCTCTAGCTTCGTCAATTCTACTTTTGTTGACGCGTTTCGGAGAACCTCCATCTTCAAAAACTATATCCATACTCTCTGCTAGGATTATTGTCACTATGTTGAGTATAATGATCTGCCTTCCCTAACTTCGTCATTCTACTTTTGTTGACGCGTTTCGGAGAACCTCCATCTTTAAAAACTATATCTATACTCTCTGCTAGGATTATTGTCACTATGTTGATTATAATGATGGTACCGCTAGGGACGTCTAAATCCTCTCAATAGGTGCAGCTAGCACTCCCTTCGGGAAAGAATATTACATATAAAGTCAAAATTTTAAATAGTGTTTTTTTGTCATAAATGTACAAAAAACCATGACCAATTTTCATCCAATTTTTTCTTTTTTAACATGTATCATGTTTTAGGACACATTTTTATGTTGGATTTTGCGGGACGCGTGATGCGAGGAACATGTTTATATTGATAATACCAGTAATTTCGAGCGTAGCAAGTCTCTTATTAAATTAATTATAATTAAAAATTACCGTTTTTTCGCCCGGGATAGGTTATCGTGTTGTCTCTTCCTTTTTAAATTTTAATTACGATAACGTGTTCGAAAACACGACAAAGTAACACAGCTAGTTTTTAACAACAGAACCTGAAACCTTATCAGCTGTTCAATGAAATCAGCTGATCGTTACGAATTAATATAAAACAACTGATCTTTTAACATAACTACCAAAATTAAATTAACGATTCATTTCTTATACTTAAATCGTTCAAACTTCTTCGTAGTTACTGTAGTGTAGTGGTTATCACGCGCGCAAGGTCCCCGGAATTTAATATGAGACTTGCGATGCGTATACTGTTATACGTCAACATGTTCCTCTCATCACGCGGTCCGAGAATAAATAAATTACATAAATAAAATTACATAAAATAAATTACATATAAAATTACATAAATAAATTCTAAATTTATCACACTTCATTTTGCCAAATTAGCTTAATAAAATTCAATTAACTAATCCTAAAAATGCTGTTGCTATAATAATAAAAATGCTGTCAATAGGCCTATAATAATAACTCCTACAATTCATGTAGATAAGAATTTATCACAGCCTTAAAACACATGTTCACAGTTAATAATAACATAAATATGCCATCATTTGGTTAAAAAAATTTAAAAACGTTATTTTTTTAGTCTCCAGAGACGTACGCAGACGGACACGCGGGCTGATATTTTTTAAATCAGATTTTTAGACGCGCGTGACCACAAACGGATGCATTCCTAGAAATTTTAAACATTTTCACCGTCGCAACTCTTTCCCGTTCGCGTTGAAGTACGGTTAAGTAATTGCACACGAGGGAAATTTTTTTGCAGCGTTCGGGAAGTTTTTAGGGAAATTGCAAAAAATCTAAAACACCAATTACTTCAGCTAGCGCATACAATTTTCAAAAACTACCTGAACACATGCACGAACACGTATAAATAAATAAAAGAGACAATACGAGCAGAATAAAGGGAAACACACTGCGGTCGAGCATTGATTTTATGATTAGACTAAGCCCTAATGAGGATGTAGCATGCACTCACGTGTTTATATAAAATCCGTCAATATTTCCCTCTCGCTCTCTCCTCCCCTCTCTCTCTGTCTTTAATATTCAATTGTGTAAAACACTAGCGTTTACACAATTTACCTGTCAAATTAACTAATTTGGAGTGGCATTAATTCGTTTCGGTTTTCCACCCTATACGCTTTCAACACATCCAGCAACCTAACCTGAATGTGATCGTGGTTAAAAACAGAAACCGGGTTCGATTCCCGGCCAGGGCTTGGCATTTTCATACGCTGTAAATCATCCCATCGCCTGCGTTAGCCCAAGTGTGCACAATAGTCGGACGTTAAAAAAAAAAAAAAAATAAATAAAAACAGAAACGTGATTTACTAAAAGGACAAGGAAAATTTTGAAAATATGAAAAGCAAAATAGTCAATAAAGTTGTAACAAAAAGTAACGCTTAAAACCGAAATAATATTTAAATAATTCTGAAATATATACAATAATAATTGCGTCTGAAATTAAGTTTTTTTTCGTTATTTTAAGGCGAAAAGCACATTGAGGCTATTATCGCCTCACTAAATGTAAGTGTGAGTGTAAAGTGTTAAAGTCGTAAGTATAGTGTTGTAAGTGTGAGTGTTAGACTCGGAAACCGCGAAGGACCTCTAAATCCTCTCAATAGGTGCAGCTAGTCTGCACCCCCTGCGGGGAAGTACCGAACCTATATAGCCTACTAACTAATAGGCCTATTCAATACGAAAAACCCTTATCATCGCAATATTCGGCTGAAGGAATAGGTGTAAATTGTAGGCAGTACACTAATTGGTGTATAGTGTATAGGCTAGATAGGCTAATTGGTGTATAGTGTATAGGCTAGATAGATTAATTGGTGTATAGTGTATAGGCTAGATAGGCTAATTAGTGCATAGTGTATAGGCTAGATATGATAACTGGTGTATAGTATATAGGTTAGATAGGATAACTGGTGAATAGTGTATAGAATAGACCGATTAACTAGTATATAGTATATATGCTAGGTAAGGTAACTGGTTTGTAATGAGTAGACTAGATAGATTAATTGGTGTATAATTTATAGGACAAATAAGCTAATTAATGTATAGTTTATATGCTAGATAAGGTATTTGTTATTTAATGTATTAGCTAAATAGGCTAATTGGTGTATAGTATATAAGCTACATGATAACTGGTGTAGCCTATAGTGTATAGGCTACATAGGCTAACTGGTGTATATAGGCTATATAGGTTAGATAGGCTAATTGGTGAAAAGTGTATAGGACAGATAGATTAACTGGTATATAGTGTATGTGCTAGGTAAGGTAACTGGTGTGTAATGAATAGACTAGATAGATTAATTGGTGTATAGTGTATAGGATAAATAAGCTAAGTGGTGTATAGTTTATATACTAGATAAGGTAATTGGTGTGTAATGTATAGGCTAAATAGGCTAATTGGTGTATATGTATAGGCTAGATATGATAACTGGTGTAGCCTATAGTGTATAAGCTAGATAGGCTAACTGGTGTATAGTGTATAGGTTAGATACGCTAACTGGTGAATAGTGTATAGAATAGATAGATTAACTGGTATATAGTATATATGCTAGGTAAGGTAACTGGTGTATAATGAATAGACTAGATAGGTTAATTGGTGTATAATGTATAGGATAAATAAGCTACGTGGTGTATAGTTTAGGCCTATATGCTAGATAAGGTAATTGGGTTGTAATGTATAGGCTGGATATGATAACTGCTGTAGCCTATAGTGTAGGCCTATAGGCTAGATAGACTAACTGGTGAATAGTGTATAGGACAGATAGATTAACTGGTATATAGTGTATGTGCTAGGTAAGGTAACTGGTGTGTAATGAATAGACTAGATAGATTATTTGGTGTATAATGTATAGGATAAATAAGCTAAGTGGTGTATAGTTTAGGCCTATATGCCAGATAAGGTAATTGGTGTGTAATGTATAGGATAGTTAGGCTAATTGGTGTATAGTTTATATGCTAGGTAAAGTAATTGGTATATAGTATATAGGCTAATTGGTGTAGCCTATAGAAGGGTCTATATGTGCTAGATAGGATAACTGCTGTATAGTGTATATACTAGATAGGATAATTGGTGTATAGTATATAGGCTAGATAGGCTAACTGGTGTTTAACCTAGTGCAGGCTACATAGTCCAATTGGTGTATAGCATATAGGCTAGACACATAAAAATTGACAATATGACAATGTAGTCATGACTTAATTTCTAAAATACATTACATACTGACGAAATTTAACATGTCTTTCTAATTTACCCATAACCCATGGTAATTTGTTTAATTTTCAAAACATCTTTCATGAACTTATTTGGGAAACACGTAACGATTGGTTATAGTGTAATGAAATAAGGTCAAATTTTAAAAAAAACCCAAACAAAACGTACAGCTAGCAGAAAATTAACCTAATTTATGAAAATAGTTTCATCAGTCTTTGTTAAACTTTTGAAATACATAAGTTAAGATATTGTAGGAAATTTGAAATGAATTCGTTTCTATGAGTAAATCGGGAAAAAAACTGATTCTTTAATGTATTCTCGAACCATAAATTTCTTTCTCAAATTTGGTAGGCTGGAATAGCCTAAATCAAGAATTTTTAGGTCTATAAACGACCAAGATTTGAGCGAATTCTAATGAATTGATTTTGTTCTGGTTTTTGCCATTTACGTTTGCACCTTTTGTTGAAATAAATGAATTAGAGAAAAGTTGTGTAGGGGCCTACTCTTTTATAAACTTCAATTTATTTTGTAACTTAGACGAGCTGAAAAATTTAGTGTCATAGTATAATTTATAGTAGACCTATAATACTGTAGACCTAAAACCTCGTATAAACTGCAAAGTTAAATTAAATAGAAACAGGAATACTAAATAGCCTACTTGTGTATAATTAACCATACAGTGCAAAAGTAAAATAACCTACAGTTATACCATTAGGCTACATTTACACAATAAAAACTGTTTAATAAAATTTGTTAAAAACTAACGTGACTTGAGCAGTCTCTTATTTACATTATTTAAATAGCATATTTTAAACAGTAATTTATCCACAAACGTATTACCAAAAAATTGCTTCGCCTACATTTTTAGGTTAGGCCTATTACTCCTGATGTTTTAAACAATAGCCTACTTTTCAACAGTTTTTAGCTGAAAGATTTTTTTTGTAGATACACCAATACAATTTATAATGCCTAGTTTGCATTAAAACAATTTTGAAAACATTCCGTAAATATATTTTGGCCTAGAATCTAGTCAAAGCGGTAGTAAAATACCCAAACTTGGCTCATCATACTACCAGGCATTTCAGTACAGCCTACAGACAACAGTGTACAATAACAAAACAAAACAATTGCTTAAAATGACAACCATAAACTAAAAACAAACAGGCTACTGGAATCCTACCTGTTCAAAACGCCTCTTTTCGTGAAATCCAGTTAAGAAACAAACACAACCATCAAACACTATTTTTCACAAACACAAAACACGTGCAAATAGTTCAGCTACTCGAAGTTATAGTAACTTTAATTAGGTTCAACGAGCTGAAAGCCTGTAGGCCTAGTAAACCGGTTCAAAGCACGGGCGCTCTACACTGCCATGAAAATAATTTATTTGTATATTTTTTTTTGTATTCACAAGAAAAGTTATAAGTGTGGTTTAAGTTTATTACTTATTCATGTGCTGTATACTCTGAATTTATATTAGGTAGCTGTTCCTAACCTCACACGCAAACATTAACCTAAAAGTCATACAATGCAAAACGGGAAACACTCAATGCACGCCATTGTTACACTCGCGTATACAGGTAACGAAATATTCTAATAGAATTTATACTAATTCTGTTATTTAATAACAACACACTATTCACGTACTGTAGAAATAATCACACACTGTTTGCATTATTATTTAACAAACCACAAATAATTTTTAAATTACTAATATAATTAAAAAAATAGTTTTACTGATAAGATTACCAACGGGTTTAGATAAAACACACACCACTTCTTAAACGAGGCTAGCTAGTAAAATGCTGCTCATTGACTGAAAGACATAACCGGGGTGCGCGGCGCGCACGATTACCGTTCGTCGGCCTCAGTTCGGCTATCTTCGTGTATGTTCGGCTCGGTCATCAACACGGACAAGACTGACTTGTCACATAACTTACTGAAGCCTACATCTTTGTTATCTTTCTTTAGTTAGACATATAATTACAAACAGCGTTTTACCTGGCGCGTAGCGCTATCTTACAGGTGAAATTCGAAACTGACTCAATTAGTTACGTCCAGGTAGACATGTTTTTCTGACTCAGTTTTATACGAAATTATCGTGTTGAGGATATTTTTCGTTGATTTAATCGCGTTTTCAGGGGAAACTGGTGAACGGTGTTGAAATAATTTGGCAATGTAAACAAGTGTCGACCGCTAACTGGTTCCATTTAGGTGAAAAATTATGAGCCGGACAAATTTGTTTTGTAACAGGTTACGTTGGAAGCGTGTTATTTAATAGCTGCGTTTTAAAAACTGGTTGTTTTTATAACTTGTGCATTAAATTTTAGGTTATGTGTGATGGAAATAAACGAAAGTTATGTGCCCTAGACTAGCCAACTTTCGTTTTCTGAATTGTTTGAGGTTATGTTTTTGTTTCAACTAAGCGCAAAGGTCAGACGTTTAATCCTTTCACCTTCATTTTGTAGCCGTTACGACTCTAAACACAAGCACCCGAATTTTGATGACCTTCAGAGGAAAAAATATAATCTTATAGTACAACATAACAATTAGCGCACAAATTTGGGTAAGACCGTCAAAAATTATTTTATTTTTTAATGTCTGGTGTAGATTAAGAGATATGATATTATCGCATTAGTAGCCTACTAATTATTCCATTCCATTACAAAAATAAACATTTTTGAAGTTAACAGTAAGTATGTATTGATCTATATCTTTTCAATATGCAACCCTCTAGCACTTAAACAGTAACTCTAAAATTTATGTAACATTTTGGTTTAGTTAAGTGTCACATTAATAATTTATTACATAAGGCCTATATATGCAAGTACATATTCGAGTATACACGTGACTAATAAGTATAACAATAACAATAGTTAATTTGAAGGTGCAGGCTATTTAATTTCATTTTTAGTGTTAGTCCACTATATTTAAACTATAAAAATAAGCCTATTTATTGAAATTTACAAATCAAAACAATTTTACTTAAATAAATGAATTTTGTTATCTTAAATTTCTCACAAAAAATGACAGTAACATAATAACGATTCAAAGATCAGCTACAAATGAAACTATAAAAGGTGGTATGAAAACTAATAATGTTACAATTTAGCTAATTTAATCTGTTTATTAATTAAATTAACAATGCAATACGGAAGGCTGATCAAAAATATTTAAGGTTAGACCCTAAACTTCCAAGAAAATCAGACATAGGCTACAAACATGAATAGTTTAAGTGCATTTTTATGCTAGCTAGCTATCGAAAAAGCGAAGACTTGCTGTCATAAAATTGTCATATCCCCTCCTAACTTTCTTGCCGTTGCTGTAGTTATGCCGTCAGTTAATAGCGGGGAAAGTCTTCGCTTCTATCTGCGAAGACATATAAAGTAGATTGTGGTATTATTAATTAAAAGAACAATGCAATACGGAAGGCAGATCACGTGTACCATCACAAAATATTTAAGGTTAGACCCTAAACCACCAAGAAAAATCAGACATAGGCTACAAACATGAATAGTTTACGTGCATTTTTATGCTAGCTAGCTATCCAAAAAGTGAAGACTTGCTGTGATAAAATTGTCACATCCCCCTTCTAACTCTTTTGCTGTTGATGTAGTTATGCCGTAGGTTAATAGCGGGGAAAGTCTTCGCTTCTATCTGCGAAGACATGTAAAGTAGATTGTGGTATTATTAATTAAATGAACACTGTAATACGGAAGGCTGATCACGTGTACCATCACAAAATATTTAAGGTTAGACCCTAAACTTCCAAGAAAAACTAGACATAGGCTACAAACATGAATAGTTTATGTGCATTTTTATACTAGCTAGCTATCCACAAAGCGAAGACTTGCTGTGATAAAATTGTCATATCCCTCCTAACTCTCTTGCCGTTGCTATAGTTACGCCTTCATTTAATTGCGGGAAAGTCTTCGCTTCTATCTACGAAGACATGCAAAACAGGTTGTATTAAAATAGGAGCAATGCTGCAATAGATATATAACTTGTAAAATAATATTAATTTTACATTGAAAATAACGTCTTAATTTTGTTTTTTATAATCGAAATAACTAGGAATATGTGTAAATTTACTTAATTGAACTTTAGAAATGTATGTTTTTCGTCATCATTTTGGGCTTCGCAGCTAGCCTAGTAAGACTAAGAAGTTAAAACAAAGAGGTAAAAGATGGTTTTCTCCAAATAACCTACAATGCTTCGTACGGTCAACCAACCGAAACAAAAAAAAACTAAAGAAATGTTTTTTAAAGTTTTTGGAGCAAAAACTGAAAGCCGTTATTAGATTTCTGTTTTATATATAAACGATTACAGTTTTTTACACTATAACTTCAGTAATGCATAAAAAAAATTTGAAAATGGTTTATTTTTATTGAAAATACTAAAATAAACCTAACGGCGAACGGGGTTCATTTACGTAATCTAAATGTTTACGTTGAATTCATGTGGATTTTAAAATTTGATTATGACGGTGAAATCGGATATTCAAGACAGTGTAAGATAAAAAGTTATTGTACCAATTCGCTTCTATCACGTCAGCGCGGCATCCTACGTATAAGTAAGAATGCATAAAAATGTTTGACAGTTAGGCCACTTGTAGCACTAGTACGTCTGATAATGATAGCATCTGCTAACAGAAGCGGCGGGGATCCTGTGTCCTGCGGCCGCGGCCTTCAACTCACTCTCGCTTTCGACAGATCCTCCCTACTCTTGTGCTTCATCCTTCTTCGGTAAAACTTCATTTCTTTTTTTGACCTTGTCTGCAAGCAAATCTATTTTTACAATGTTCCTACCACTGCGGAAACACCTGCCCGTCAGCCTCTACTGTCTAAAATCTTGAATTGCGAAAAATACATAATCACCTCACTTAACTGTCTCGCTGGCGTGATGGAAGCGAATTCCCAATAATGATTTTTTCATCTTAACCTTTTTTGAAAATCAGATTTCACCTGCGTTCAAAATTCCTTTCAAAATACGAAAATTTGACGTCGTATATTAAGCGTACGATATATGGGAAAACCGGTCTAGATGAAGAATTTCATAAAAATCGTTCGTTCAGTTATCTATTCGGTTAAAGTCATTAGTGAAACTGTTTCTGCTCCTTTAGGTCTGTACAGTGTTAACTCCTGCGTGATCAAATAACACGGGAAGAATACAGGCGGAACATTACAAGTTATATAGAGACGTTAAAACATCTTAATACAAACTAAACCTGTCATCTTATCTCATCTTAATCGTATTATAATTGTGAAAGTTTTTGTGTTTGTTTGTTTGTTATTCAGTCAAGCATTAACCACTGGAACAAATGAGATGAAATTTGGTATGAACGTAGTTTAGGTACCTGAAATGAACACATACTTACCCGTTAAAAAAACTACACTATACTACTTACCCAGTCCAACATAATTTAATTTTTAGTTTTGTGACACCTGCCAGCTGTATAACATTGACGTTGTATACTTTTATTATGGTAGGTTGTGAATAAAAAATACTTAAATTATTTTAAACGTCATTATACTACTTACCGAGCCTAACTTAATTTTTTAGTTTTTAGTTTTGTGTCATGTGTTAACTGTACAACAGTGACGTTTTATACGTTTATTATATACTGGTAGGTTGTGAATAATAAATATTTAAATTATTTTAAACGCCATTATACTACTTACCGAGTCCAACTTAATTATTTAGTTTTTAGTTTTGTGACAAGCGTCAACTGTATAACAGTGACGTTTTATACGTTTATTATATACTGGTAGGTTGTGAATAATAAATATTTAAATTATTTTAAACGCCATTATACTACTTACCGAGCCTAACTTAATTTTTTAGTTTTTAGTTTTGTGACAAGTGTTAAATGTGCAATAGTGACGTTTTAAAATATTTTATACTTCTTAATATAATATTATAAATCTGAAAGTTTGTGTGTTTGTTATTCAATCACGCATTAACTACTAGACCGATTGAGATGAAAATTGGTATAAACACGAATTAGGTACCTGAAATAAATACTACTTATTCCCGTTTAAAAACAAACATTATACTACTTACTCAGTCCAACTTAATTATTTAGTTTTGCGACACGTGTCGACTGTATAACAGTGACGTTTTATACGTTTATTATATATTGGTAGTTTGTAAATAATAAATGTTTAAATTATTGTAAACGCCATTATACTACTTACCAAATCCAACTTAATTATTTAGTACTTAGTTTTGTGTCGTGTTAACTGTGCAACAGTGACGTTTTAAAATATTTTATACTTTTTAATACAATATTATAAATCTGAAAGTTTGTGTTTGTTATTCAATCACGCATTAACTACTAGACCGATAAGATGAAATTTGATATAAACACGATTTAGGTACTTGAAATAAACATTACTTATTCCCGTTTTAAAAAACGACATTTACTACTTACTCAGTCCAACTTAATTATTTAGTTTTTAGTTTTGTGACACGTGTCAACTATATAACAGTGACGTTTTATACGTTTATTATATATTGGTAGGTTGTAAATAATAAATATTTAAATTATTTTAAACGTCATTATGCTACTTACCAAGTCCAACTTAATTATTTAGTATTTAGTTTTGTGGCATGTGTTAACTGTACAACAGTGACGTTTTATACGTTTATTATATATTGGTAGGTTGTAAATAATAAATATTTAAATTATTTTAAACTTCATTATGCTACTTACCAAGTCCAACTTAATTATTTAGTATTTAGTTTTGTGGCATGTGTTAACTGTACAACAGTGACGTTTTATAAGTTTATTATATATTGGTAGGTGTGAATAATAAATATTTAAATTATTTTAAACGCCATTATACTACTTACCAAATCCAACTTAATTATTTAGTTCTTAGTTTTGTGTCAAGTGTTAACTGTGTAACAGTGACGTTTTAAAATATTTTATACTTCTTAATATATTATTATAAATCTGAAAGTTTGTGTGTTTCTTTGTTATTCAATCACGCATTAACTACTAGACCGATTGAGATGAAATTTGGTATAACTACGAATTAGGTACCTGAAATAAATACTACTTATTCCCGTTTAAAAAACATTATACTACTTACTCAGTCCAACTTTATTATTTAGTTTTGTGACACGTGTCGACTGTATAACAGTGACGTTTTATACGTTTATTATATATTGGTAGTTTGTAAATAATAAATGTTTAAATTATTTTAAACGCCATTATACTACTTACCCAGTCCAACTTAATTATTTAGTATTTAGTTTTATGTCAAGTGTTAACTGTGCAACAGTGACGTTTTGAAATATTTTATACTTTTTAATACAATATTATAAATCTGAAAGTTTGTGTTTGTTATTCAATCACACATTAACTACTAGACCGATTGAGATGAAATTTGGTATAAACACGAATTAGGTACCTGAAATAAATACTACTTATTCCCTGTGTTCAGTATAATGATCTGCCTTCCCAAGCTTCATCAATTCTACTTTCGTTGACGCGTTTCGGAGAACCTCCATCTTTAAAAACTATATTTATACTCTTAAAGAGTATCACGCATTAACTACTAGACCGATTGAGATGATATTTGGAATTAACGTGGTTTACGTACCTGAGACGGACGTAGATGTATTTCCTTTTTAAAAATCTTAATCCCTGTCAATATTTATTACAAAATTATTGTTCATAAGCTTACATTTGCAATTATTTTAATTGAAAATTCTTCAAAATTTACCAGACAACCTGCCTTTCCAATTTAAAATATTGCAGTTTCCATTGAAGTTGGCATTTACAATGACAATAAGTCGCAGGGTCAGACGTTAAGAGTGGCAGGAATACATTTGGGAACTCCGTGCTTCTCCTAAGGTCAGTTATATGTCGCCTGTAGCGTAAAAATCTATACGTCTTGGCCGAAAACCATAAATCGTTTAGTCTATTACTATATGTAGAAATGTGTTAAATTGAAATGAACCTATTCTGATTTTGAAAATCGACTATAAATTTGATTTTCTAATCTACATATTATAATTGCGAGTGAAGCCACAAAGGGTAACAGCTAGTACTTCTATACAGAAAAATTATAACTCTTAAATAGTTTCACAAGATTTGATTACTTATTGGTACAGGTTTCGCCGTGAGGCATCTTCAGACATAGCGAAGTTTGTTTTTTTTCATAAGACATGAAAAATTATAAAGTGTGCTTATATACTAATACAGCTGATGTTAAAAGTGGAAGGGAGAAGGTAAACAAAAGAAGAATTGTCATTGTAAGGTCAGTGAGCAGCAGGTTGGGAAAACCCCTGAACAATAGGCTTCATTAACAGAGAAGGGTTGAAGTTATTCTGTTCATTTAAATTAAAATCGGGGTTTTTACAAATAGATCTATATATTTCCAGAATTTCTAAGTTATTTACTTTTATACCTTTTTGGTTTTTAATGGATCGCAGTGGTATTGTTCAAATTAAACGAATGTTCAAAATGATTTTGAGTAATTGTTTTCGTATTGAAATGTTCTCTAAAAAAAGTTTTTAATTTTAATTTGAACAGTATTACTGTAATCCATAAAAACCAAAAAAGGCAAAAATGTAAATAATTCAGAAATTCTGGAAATACAGTATACGAGGTGTGTTCAGAAAAAAACGAGAATTTTTAAATTTCGCGGGCTTGGAGAGTCCGATTGTCAAACATTTTTTTTTGCACACTTAGGCTAATGCAGACGATGGGATGATTTATAGCGTATGAAAATGCCAAGACCTGGCCGGGAATCGAACCCGGGTCCTCGGGGTAAAAGCGCAGTACGCTATCAACTAGGCTACCGAGACGGCTATCACAGCTGAGTTCATTGGACCGGACCCGTCAGTAGGGATTTCTCTGTGTCTAGCTGGGTATGATATCAGTAAGTGCATCAACAAGCAATACCAGGAAAGATGGAACAACCATTCAGGAAAACCAGAGATTTATTACAAGGTACAGTGATCTAAGAGGAACATGGATCCCAGTGGAGGCATTCTGGCTCGCCAAGACCGAAAAAGGCTCGATAAGTGCGGTCGAACGTGAAGGTGTTCTTCGATATTAATGGCATAGTGCATCATGAATTCCTGCCACCAGGTGAAACGGTCAATAAGGAGTACTACCTACAAGTTCAACGTCGTTTGCGTGAAGCAATACGAAAAAAACGCCCGGATCTGTGGAAAAACAATTCATGGCTTTTGCACCACGATAATGCACCAGCTCACACGTCAATGCTTGTTCATGAATTTTTGGCCCAAAACAGTACTGTAACGATGCCCTGTATTCGCCAGACATAGCTCCGTGTGACTTTTTACTATTTCCAAAAATAAAGAGAGCCTTAAAGGGCGTCGTTTTACAGCCGTAGATGACATTAAAAGCGCATCGCTGAAAGAACTAAAGGCTATCTCAAAGATCGAGTTTGAGAAGTGTTTCGAGGATTGGAAGAAGCGCTGGCACAAGTGCATAATCTCTAATGGGAACTATTTTGAAGGCGACAACATAATGTAGAAGAATAAATAAATATTTTGTTCAAAAAATTAAAATTCTTGTTACTTTCTGAACACACCTCGTATATATTTGTAGGAACCCTAATTTAAATTTAAATGAACAGACTAACTTTAATCTTTCTCCTTTACTTCTGCTTAGGGGTTTTCCCAACCTACTGGTCACCGACCTTCTTACAATCAATCCTTCCTTCTTCACCTCCTCCTTTCCAGTTTTAACGTCAACTATATTTGTACATAAGCATACCTTATAATTTTTAAGTAATTAGGATTGACCTATCACCTTGGTCTATCTACTCACCTCATAAAGGCTACCGCGGTTTCGAAACTCTATTGTTTCATCTTCAGGCAGTGATACAAAATGTTAAATCCCTCTTTCGAGGTCTTCAAAAAGTCAAACAAAACATTAAAAATATACGTCACAAACACGCCAACCAAATTTTATCGTTTATATTTTAATCGTGTAATTGTGTTCAGTGTTTGTGACGTATGTTTTTAATGTTTTGCTTGACTTTGTGACGACCTCGACAGAGGGATGTAACGTTTTATATCACGGCCTGAAGATAAAACAATAGAGTTTTGAAACCGCGGTAGCTTTTACGAGGTGAGTAGATATGGAAGAATAGGTTATAATCCTAATTTTTTAAATATGTGATCCGGTGACTATGTTGCAATAATATAATTTTTAACTCCACTATATCTGAAGATGCATCGTGTCGAAACATACGTAACTGTATAAAAGAATTTTGTGAAACTATATTGTTGTTATAATTTTCCTGAATATCATGGAATTTCACAGTACCGACTGTGTTCAATAGATTATATTTCTATGCCGTACCAGAAGACACAATACGTGGAAATCTCGACACTGCCTTCTAGACAGTTTGGCACGATAAGTGTTGGTAGCAGGCGTTATCAGTACGGTGAAAGTATCCGATAAGCCTAAGTAGGGCGAATCTTATCTCGGGGGCCTTGGTTTTCCGGGAACTTATCTACAACAGTAGCGCGGTGGATCACAAAGCAATGCCGTCACATCAGATCCGAGTGTTGCTTCCATTAGTCACCGCGTTCCCGGGACACTTGCCAATGTTTGGTTAGGTAAGACCCAAGATAATGTGATTGGTATTAGTTACGCGTATAGTTCTGGTTAGATGACTGAAAGCACGGTGTGGCCTTACGGTGTTTGAGTCGTAACTATGAAGAAATCCGTTGGTCATAAGAATTACACGCTGATTCGTCATTTATCTTCTGATATTTGAATCACAACTTTGAAGACACAGTGGTTATCTTCCGGCATTTAAGTCATACTTATGACTGAAGCACGGTAGTTAAAAGATCTTGGGAGAGATTGGACGGTCTTGTACAGTCAAAGAGGATGCTTGTGGGTCCTACTAGGTCCCTCACAGGCGAGGCCTATAGACTGAAAAGGACGGATCTGCAGAGAGTGACACGTCACTGGACATTCAGCAGTCACCTACTCAAAATGGGCTTCAATGACAAATCTTTTGTGCAGAAATGTGGTACAACTGAACACATACATTTTGACTGTCCAGCCATGGACAGGAAACGATTTGAATCCATACCTCTCTGGAGTGGGAGACAGACGATAGAACATGGCAACATCATCCGAATTATCTCGCGGTTCTCTAAAGACCTGAGGTTGGATTGGGAAGGTTGAACCTGTGGACGAGGAGCACAATAAGCTAAAACTATAGGTTACATAGGTGACTGGCAAAACTAGGATCACGGAAGTCTTCTTTATTAACAAAAAAGAGTGAATCAGAGAATCAGCGACCAAAGCGGAAGTTAAAACAAAAGTACATAAGGATGAAGTAAAATAAAAACGAAAATGACGGAGACGAGAGAAAGCTTCAGTGTTTTCAAGAACTGCTTGAACGAACGAAATGTTATCACAGAATGTGAATGTTAGTAAAAATAACACAACTTTTCGTCTATTAGACGATACATCAAAATAGACCGAATTTTTATAACAAGCTCACAAAATCGGCATGGTCTTAGTCTCGTCTCGAATACTACTGAAGTGATGAAAGTTTTCATAAAGTGCCTAATTTTAGAGGAAGGGATAAAATTAGTGAACATAAGGGATACTATAAGGGAGCGTTGTCTAGTACATTAATAGTTTTCTATAGTTAAAATATCTGTTCATCCCTGTTTTCGAGAACGATGGTAAAGGTGCCTCTACAGGCACTTCTACTTTTTTTTAACGTCCAACTATTGTGCACACTCGGGCTAATGCAGACGATGGGATGATTTATAGCGTATGAAAATGCCAAGCCCTGGCCGGGAATCGAACCCGGGTCCTCGGGGTGAAAGCCCAGTACGCTATCAACTATCACCGAGGCGGCCTAGGCACTTCTAACTAAGCCTGTATAATTAAAATACAATATGATATACGAAACAAAATTTTAAAAAACGTTCATCTTTATAAATCCAACAACTTTTAACCTCTGTCATATTGCGAACGCGACTGATCGACCGCCAGACGAAGTAAAGAACCCTTCAAACGGTGAACAACCCGTCTGCTTGAACGTAAACACGGTTTCTTTATCCATACCCTACATACAGTACAGTATGGTGTAATTAAAACCCAGCTGGTTTCTATTTTACATTTACGACAAGTAAATTTAATTACATTTGACATAAATCCAGGTCTGCAATCAGACTGAAGGTTTCATTTAATTACTGCGGACTCGGAACAAAATAGTTAATGAAAAGTGGCAACTATAATCGCGGCACGCAACTGTCTCGCTGGCACGTTAGAAGTGAAGTGACAGCGTCACGTCTCTTAACAATTTTTGTTTTGTTTTACACCTGTTTAATTGTGATTTGAAATTCTAATTTATGCAGATCTGAAAAGGAAATCATATTTTTTTTTAAGTTTAAGGCGAGAAAAAAATGATTCCGTTATTGTTACTTTAAAAATTCGCTTCCATCACGTGTCAGGAAAACAGCTGTATGACGCGATTATGTTTGTATTTGCTAAAGGTTTATTAGAGTTTTAATACGAGTATAAGGTGTTTGCTGTAGTGTTGTTCTATAAACTCTAGTTCTATGAGACTGATCAGATGATGAGAGAGTAAGATGTAGGTTTTATTCTGATTGGCTGACGGTCTGCAACGTAACAGTCTTTCTAATGATCTGGGCTTGGGACACAAAGTTTTACCGGTCTTTTTAAGGTAACCTATTATATAGAATAATGTTTAAGTTTAAATAACAAACAAACAAAACATGAACAATCAACAAACAATGCTAATTAGTAAACATATGTAGCAGGATTAAATAGTTTCTTCTTTTTTTCTTCTTCATGTTTATCGTCTTCATCTTCTCCTCTTTTTTCTTCTTATTTTCTTCCTCCTTCTCTCCTTCTTCTTTTTCTCTTCCTACCCATAGCCGCCTCGGTGGCCTAGTTGATGGCGTACTAGGCTTTCACCCTGAGGACCCGGGTTCGATTTCCGGCCAGGGTTTGGCATTTTCATACGCTATAAATTATCCCATCGTCCGCATTAGCCCAAGTGTGCACAGTAGTCAGACGTTAAACACAAAAAAATCTCTTCCTACTTTTCGATCTTCTCCCTTTTCCCCTTATCCTCCATCTTCTTCTCGTTCTTCTCCTCATCCTTTTTCTAATCTTCCTTCTCCTCCCTCAATCCTTGTTCTCCCTCTCCTTTTCTCCATTTCTTACTTTCTTCTTCTCCTCCTTCACTTTCTCCAACCTCTATTCCTTTTCATTCTTCTCCCCTCTTGCTCTTCTCTTTCTGCATTTTCTTCTTCTCGTTGTTGTTGTTGTTGTTATTCATCTACTTCTCCTTTTTCTCTTCCTTTTTCCTTCTTTGTCGCTTTCTCATCTTCTGTTTTCTCCGCTTTTCCTTTCATTTTTGTACTTGTCTTCTTCTTCTACCCTTCTTCTCCTCTTCCTTCTCCTTGTCGTTTTCTTCTTTTACTTCTCCTTCTTTTCTTCCGTCTTTTCTCTTCTTCGTCTCCTTCTCCTCCTCTTTTCTTCTTCCGTTGTGTTGTTCTTCGTCTCCTTCTTCTTCTTCTTCATCACCCTCTCATCTTCTTCTTTTCACCACCTCCCCTTCTTCTTCGTTTTCTCCTCATTCTTCTTCATCTTATTCTACATTTCTTCTTTTCTACATTTCTTCCTTCTCCTAGTTGTTGTTCTTTTTCTATTCCGTGTTCTTTCTTTCTTGTTCTTCTCCTTCACCTTCCACTTCTTTCAAGGATAGGCAGTAACTATCGCCATTGAATGTCCCAAAAGATTAACGTTAAACTTAAAACTATTTTACTCCCTTTAACAAAACGTATTAAAACTTTTATAAAGTGTCCACGTGTCCGAAAAAAACGCATGGGTAAATACTTTTCCACTTGTACGGGATCGGAAACAATCGACAAAAAAGGAACATTTTCCTAATTTTTCAAAAAACAACCCATCAAATAATGTTAGTCACATGTGACGATTGCTTGAAATAATATATAAAACAATTAGAGATAGAATAGCTACTCAACTATTTATACATTCATTTCCTACCGCAAAACAAAAAATTGAACCACAAGTTAGTAACAATAATTTACGTTCTGCATTATTCTTGTAACACTCATCGTGCTCAGTTATTAAAATATTGCCGAATTTTCTTTCTCCGTTAAAACAGAAAGTGTATTTCCGTTCACGATTGTCACGGTGAGCGATTTGAAAAACGAATACCGTACTTTCGCTAGCAAAGACAAAGGCATAATGCCGGTGAAAGTGTGGGGGAGTGAATCCAATGCCTCCATCATATTAGAGTCAAAGATTTCGTGATGGAGAAGGCTTCTGCGACAATACATCTCTGACAAAATGGCGGCTCATTTCCCTTAAGCAGGCAACTTAAAGTGAAACTTCAAAGTGTTTAACATCACAAGAGGTTGTGTTTGCAGCGGTACAAAATGGTTTCCAATATCAGAACTGCAGTATTGCTTTCAAACTGTGCGCTGTTTACTTGCGTGAAAATATCCAAATAACTTTGTTATTTTAAAATATTTACAATTGTTTCTCTGAGAGTAGTGTTAATTAATTTAATTATTTTATTCTACAATTAAAACTCAGTAATATTTATTTGGGAAACATCGCTTTCTGTAAGTTACCATAGTAACCTACCTGCCTAACGTTACAAGAGACATTTTAAACACGTTAAAGAGAAGTTTAATTTTATACTTAATACATATTTTTAACTGTCACTGTTTCAAAATAATCACTGCACGCAGCTGTCTCGCTGATGTTCTAATTAAATTGAAAATAAGTAGTGAGCCTTGACCGCCGTCAAAACGGTTTGTTTTCAAAGGATTTCGAAAAATAAAAGTTTATTAATACAGCTTTTAACGCTAATTACGATGGTGAAATCAGATTTTCAAAAACACTTTGAGACAAAAAAGTTACGTTTTTCGAAAAGATTTGAAACGCCCAACATGTCGAAACTGTTAAACAAATATTTTTGTTAATTAACTTGTCCATTCTATTACCGAAATTGATTTTTGCGCGAGCTTTGAATTAAAGGGACTAAGATTAGGAACGTGGCGTGTTAAAACGCGCGCGCGCGCACATACACACGCACACACACACACGCACACACACACACACGCACACACTGACACACAGACACACACCCACATACACACACGCACGCACACACGCATACACACGCACACACATGCTCGCACGCGCACGCACACTGACACACAGGCACACACCCACATACACAAATGCACGCACACAGACACGCACGCACGCACGCACACGCGCGCACACAGACACGCACGCACGCACTCACACACGCACACACGTGCTCGCACGCACACTGACACACATACACACACACGCACGCACACGCGCGCACACACGCATACACACGCACACACATGCTCGCACACGCACGTGCAACACGCGCACACACTGACACACAGACACACACCCACATACACACACGCACGCACACAAACACGCACGCACACGCGCGCGCGCACGCATACACACGCACACACGAGCTCGCACGCGCACGCGCAACACGCATGCACACGCAAACACATTCGAGCCCATTCATACACACGCGCACACGCACACGCACGCGCGCGCGCGCACACACACACACACACACACACACACACACACACACACACACACATATATATATATATATATATATATAAACATTTTATAACATAACAATTCTTCGAAAACTGAGCTATAAACCAGGATCTACCTTATTTAAAGGTCTCGGGTCTGGATCTTACCATGATGGTTGTTCCAATGGTTCATTTTCCAAGTGGAAATCCGCGAATAATGCAAAATGCATTGAGGTTTTGTCGATCATCCTAATGTAAATATGTTTCCATACCCTTCATTCGCCTACCGTCCCTTGAAGTAGGTAAAACAAAAATTTGTTGACAAGTCGGTAGTAACCTATTCTAATTTTCTGTTGACATGTTGATTGTGAGCTGCTTCCCAAGCGTTTGTTGATATTTTGATAGTGAGCCTGACTGTTTTCTGTTGACACATGTTAGTGAGCTATTCGTGAGTCCTTTGTTGACACGCTGGAGTTGAGTTGCTCCGCGTTGACGATCGAGTTGAGGTCCTGTTTGTTGATCAAAGTGTTGACGTTGCCTTTTTCTGTGTCATTTGTTGACACCTTGATTGTGAGCTGTTCTTCTGTCCTTTGTTGTCATGTTGATAGTGACATATTCTTTTGTCTCTTGTTCCCCGCAGGGGGTGTAGACTAGCTGCACCTATTGAGAGGATTTAGACGTCCCTCGCGGTACCCGAGTCTAACACACACTTACACTTACGACTTTAACACTTTACACTCACACTTACATTTAGGAAGATGATAATTGCCTCAATGTGTTTTTTGCCTTAAAAAAAAATTGCCCCTTGTTGTCCTAGTTACTTCCTTCCGGATAGCCTTGTTTATGCAAACAATTTCACGTATTGTAAGATTGATAACGAGAAGCAAAAGTACCTTAATTCAGCACCGTTGTATAAAATTAATAATATATATATATATATATTTGTAAACGAATGGATTGGTTATTATGATTCGTTTTTCCTCATCGATGAAGAAATGTCTCTAATTGGCTCACATAATACAGTGTCCGTTCAATTCCAAACCAAAGTCTAACATTGCATAGTAAGAAGTTCCTGAGACGTATCTAAATTCTTAATTCTTTTTTTTTTTTTTTTTTTTTTTTACTTCTTATGGCGGGGTATGGATGTATGTTTTGCACGGGAAAAAAATTCAGTTTGCCGTCACGCATCACGCTTTTATATATATTTTTGTTTTAAAATGTATTTTTGAAGTGAAAACTTGTATGTTCGCGCCATTATATTACTTACCCAGTCAAACTTAATTATTTGGTTTTGTGTCGTGTTAACTCTGTAACAGTGACGTTTAATACATTTGTTATATTGGTACGTGTGAATAATAAATATTTAAATTATTTTAAACGCCATTATACTACTTACCCAGTCCAACTTTATTTAGTATTTAGTTTTATGACAAGTGTTAACTGTCTAACAGTGACGTTTTATACGTTATTATATATTGGTAGGTGTAAATAATAAATATTTAAATGCCATTATACTACTTACTAAGTGCAACTGAATTATTTAGTATTCAGTTTTGTGATATGTGTTAACTGTAGGCTACAACAGTGACGTTTTAATAATATTTTATACTTCTTAATATAATATTTTAAATTTGAAAGTTTATGTGTGAATTTGTTTGTTATTCAATCACACATTAACTACTGGACCGATTGAGATGAAATTTAAAACGAACATGGTTTAGGTACTTGAGATGGACATAGATATATTTCCGTTTTAAAAATCCTAATCCCTGTTATTATTTATTATAAAATTATTGTTTATAAGCTTACATTTGCAATTATTTTAATTGAAACAATTTTATAATTCCAAACAACCTGCCTTTCCAAATTAAAATATTACAGTTTCCATTGAAGTTGGTATTTACAATGACAATTAATAAGTCACAGGGTCAGATATTAAGAGTAGCAGGAATACATTTGGGGACTCCGTGCTTCTTCCATGATCAGATAGCCTATTCTAGTGTCGAGTAGCAAAAATCTATGTTTTGGCAAAAAACCATAAAATCATATAATATTGTATTTAGAAATATATTAAACTGAAATGAACGTACTCATGATTTTGACTATAATCGACTATAAATCGACTATAAATTTTATTGTGTGACGTAAAATATACAGCCATAACCCGTGATAAGAAGTAATCACTTCTGTCGGCAGTCATGCGACTGCCATCTTTTTTTTTGTAAATGTTGCACGTTTTCAAGAACTCAAAAACTGTCACGAGGATGTCGTCAGAGTTCTCGACGTAATTATAAAGTCACACAAAGAAAAACAATTTCGTTGATTACTTTAGAATAACGAAACAAAAGAAAACAACGACAAAAGTACGAGGGACGAAATAACGGAAGGACGAAACAGAGCGGGACCTCCCAGTTTGTGTGGATGCCGTTTCGAATAATGACGTGCTTAAATTGTCGAGAAGTTATTACTGGAAGTCGATTAAAGCACCACGAAGAGACAAAGATAATCGATACCTCGTCGACCGCTTCGCAGGTCACGCTTAATAACAACTCTAAAGCTCCTGGAAAGCTCCTGACACCGGCCGAAACGGACCTGTGATCTTCCGATTCCGCCAACCATGAAGCTGTCGCCGGCCCATTTCTGCGAGTGAATACCAACTTGTAATTAGCCGTGCACAATGGACAGGATGTCATCCAGAACCTGCTGAAATATCAGTTGCGTTATTAGCGTAGAAAGGAAACGCTGATGACTACGTTTGGCCAAACAGGAACTGGTGATTGGTGGTTTTGTATAATGGTGAATTAAACACTGGTAAAGAGATATTCTTTAAGGATTATTGTAATTTCTTTGCTTTGTGGAGCACTAAACGCCGGAAGTAGAGAAAAGCAGTCTTTTCTGTAATATTCTACTACGGTATGCCCATTAGTTAAATACATTGAAAACGTTAAAATGTAAAGTCTTCATTGTGGTCTACAGACTTTAATGAAAGGATAAGAAAGTAGTTTTAATGATTTCATGAAAGCTCAGTATTTAAAACACCCACTTAGGTCCTTGTTAACCTTATCTACTAAACATCCTCTACCGCCTTCCGTTGACCTTAATCCTTACCTCGTCAACCGAACACTTAACGAAAGAGCCGTCTACCAAGAAGCTCGCTTGCTCATAACGGACGACTCAACTAAACGATAAGCTACCAAAGTGTCCAGTTGGGGCCTAATTAAAATCATCCACATATGAAAGACGCGACGTTGAAACATCGAAAGGACCGCGTATTTGGAATTCTTGCGCCTTGTTTCTGGGTACGTACCGAGGAGAGAATTATATGTTTTAGTTAATGCTGGATAATTATGGCGGCCCGGCGGGAGAGCGGCGAAGGGGGTCCCCGATCGGCTTGTGAACCGGTTAACGTTGGAACTGATTTCTACGATTCGAGTGTTTTACGGAGCGGGCGGGGGATTTTGTGCGGATACTGGCGGTTCCATTTATAATCGGCAAGCTCAGGTACCGTTAGTATTTAATGAGAATTGATTGTCGATTTTCGTTTGCGGAATGAACGGCGCGTACTACAAGTGAAGCTGTTTTCTCGCTGACGTCATCAAAAGTTGTTTTCGTTACGTTTTGGGACGTTCATATCTATACTTTGCCTACCATAAGCTTTAAATAGACAAAAATAAAGAGCTAAGAAGACGTTTGACCGATGCAATTATGTGACGTGAATCGTTAATTTAATATTGGTTGTCATAAAAGATCAGTTGTTTCATATTAATTCGTAACGATCAGCTGATTTCATTGAACAGCTGATAGGTTGTAATACGTTTTAGGTTATGTTGTTAAAAACTAGCTGTATTAATTTAACGTATTTTCGAACTAATTATCGTAATTAGAATAAAAAGGAAGAGAAAATATTAACGATAAAAGAACAAACTTTCAGCAATAGTACTAGCCGATAGGTTGTAATACGTTTTAGGTTATGTTGTTAAAAACTAGCTGTATTAATTTAACGTCTTTTCGAACTAATTATCGTAATTAGAATAAAAAGGAAAAGAAAATATTAACGATAAAAGAACAAACTTTCAGCAATAGTACTAGCCGATAGGTTGTAATACGTTTTAGGTTATGTTGTTAAAAACTAGCTGTATTAATTTAACGTCTTTTCGAACTAATTATCGTAATTAGAATAAAAAGGAAGAGAAAATATTAACGATAAAAGAACAAACTTTCAGCAATAATATCATACGATAGGTTGTAATACGTTTTAGGTTATGTTGTTAAAAACTAGCTGTATTAATTTAACGTCTTTTCGAACTAATTATCGTAATTAGAATAAAAAGGAAAATAAAACATTAACGATAAAAGAACAAACTTTCAGCAATAATATCATACGATAGGTTGTAATACGTTTTAGGTTATGTTGTTAAAAACTAGCTGTATTAATTTAACGTCTTTTCGAACTAATTATCGTAATTAGAATAAAAAGGAAGAGAAAATATTAACGATAAATCAACAAACTTTCAGCAATAGTATCATCCGATAGGTTGTAATACGTTTTAGGTTATGTTGTTAAAAATATTTTTTACTTTTACTATTGTGAAAGTCTTAACTCTTAAGAAAGCACTAATGTTTAATTCAACACTTGTATTTTAAGATAACTGTACATATCTTCCTAAGTAAAATCGTTGCAAAACCATGTAAGCCTACTATTTCTTGTCAATATAAACTTCTGTTTAAATAGTTATAGTTATTTTTAATACTTGTATGAATAAAGCAATGTAATTCATTATGTTTAGCTTAATTAATACAATATGCCATACTTTGTTCTACTTTTGTATTTAATAGTATAACCTATAAAATTAATGACTGCATTGTAACTGAAATATTTACAAATGAAACCTACTATAACCGGATTTTACATAACATGCCTAAATTAGGCTACAGTGTTTACTGTTTATACTGCCTAGAATGGCTGCCCATTCTACTTTCAAAAATGATTCAGTCAATAATTATTTAAGTCTTGGATAAAGTAATAATTTAACGATTACTCTCAATAATGTTTTTTTAGCAGTCAGCTGTTTCGGTACACGCACAGTTATTTCTGTCACCTACGCATTGTGCTGAACTCTCACGGGGACACTTTATACTGCTAATGGAATGTTGTTTATTTATCGGTTTTAAGTTGGTTTTTTAATATAATGTCTTCAAATGTAGACGTATAAGGCGTGAGAGTTCCCTGATGTTCTGACGAACCTGCAGGTACTCCTTATTTGTATTTCAATAACGAAGGTCCTTATTTTTTTTACAAAACCGATCGGAATGCCTAGCGTGATAATGAAAGATTTTACTCTGCGAAAAACCAACCAACAGTTTATTTTTATAAATCTAAAATAAAATGTATCTGCGTAACAATAGGGCGTATATACAGTATATATTTACAGCTTGAATAGGTTCATTCAATCGATTGCTCAACAAAACCGTTCCACCGATTAAAAATGGCGGCTGTTGGAAATTAAAAAAAAAGCTTTACAAATTTATGAAAACTCAGTTTCACCGTCGTATTCAGAATGGAAATGTACGCAAATTATTATATTAAATATAATTTAATATTTTTAAATACTTTTTTTATTTTTAAGGAGGTTACAAAAAACTGTAAAACGGTAAAGGTTCATTTTTTTAAAAAGGTATTTTACATTCGCGTATCAAAATGTCAGTTAAACGTTACGGGATGTTAGTTTTTGGAAATTCGCTTCCATCACTCCAGCACGACGGCTGCTGGCCAGTATTTTCGTACCAAATACAAATCGCACCGTTACAAAGCAGACAAATATAAGTAGCGTCCACATTTTATAGTCTGGATGGAACATTAACACTGTAAAACATCCTGGTACAAATGACGAGTTTTACAATTCACGGTTTTCATTTAAAAAACAAAATAATTGTACAAATAGTTTCGCCTCTGTCGTACCTCGTGGAGGCAGCATCAATATGTCACTTGTCAGCGGTACCGGGGCCTTCTGGGAACTGTTGAGTTGTGATCATTTGTCAAACTCAGGCCATTATGCAATCAGCTGTTAGTAAGATGGTAGTTTGGCCTACTGCATCGCGCTGACAGTCACTTTCAATCCGCTTTACTTCTAACAGAACGGAGGTTATCGAAAAGTAAAACTATCAAAGATCCGTGGGAACCTTGTTTCAAACTACATATTAACAAATGTGGATCAGCTGACTTCCATGTCTTTTGCACTGCCGCTCGTACAATACATTCAAATTCTATTTTTGGAACGTATTATACTTATTTTTACCCAAACTAAAAGAGGTAGAACAGCGTAAGACATTTCTGTCACTAAATCAAAAAATAAAAATCATTTATTATGTTTTCTCTTTAATTTAATTACGATTATTTGTTCAAAAACACGACAAATTAACAACCTAACCTAAAACTTTTTAGCCTATCAGCTGTTCGATGAAATCAGCTGATCGTTATGAATTAATATAAAACAACTGATCTTTTATTATAACATAACATACCTAGTTTTTAACAACCTAACCTAAAACTTATTAGCCTATCAGCTGTTCAATGAAATCAGCTGATCGTTACGAATTAATATAGGCTAAAACAACTGAAAACTTATTAAAACTATTAGCCTATCAGCTGTTCAATGAAATCAGCTGATCGTTACAAACAAGTGATCATTTACTATAACTACCAATATAAACTTCTTTGTAGTCTCCGTAGTGGCATGATCAGTTCTTTGATCATTACTCCATTGATTCTGTTTCTTCCTTCTTACATTTCAGGAGAAGTTCTGCAGTCTCTTCTTGCAGCTGCTGTTGTATATACCCATTCTGTGCGTATATTTTTAAAATAGTCGGCTATCACTTCCCTTATGTTAAGCATAGATAAGCCAGGTGCAATGTGTTTTGCCAGCCCTTCCATCCCTTGTTCTCTTTTAGTTTGCCATGAAATTCCATGAGTTTGCCATGAGATAGTTGCTCTCTCTCCCTAGCTGTGCCATGAGATTCCACATCATGAGATTCCATGAATTTGCCACGAAATAGTTGTTCTCTCTCCCTAGCTGTGCCATGAGATTCCATGAGTTTGCCATGAGATAGTTGCTCTCTCTCCCTAGCTGTGCCATGAGATTCCATGAGTTTGCCATGAGATAGTTGCTCTCTCTCCCTAGCTGTGTCATGAGATTCCATGAGTTTTCCATGAGATAGTTGCTCTCTCTCCCTAGCTGTGCTATGACATTCCATGAGTTTGCCATGAGATAGTTGCTCTCTCTCCCTAGCTGAGCCATGAGATCCCATGAGTTTGCCATGAGATAGTTGCTCTCTCCCTAGCTGTACCATGATGAGTTTGCCACGAGATAGTTGCTCTCTCTCTCTCTCCCTAGCTGTGCCATGAGATTTCATGAGTTTGCCATGAGAGAGTTGCTCTCTCTCCTTAGCTGTGCCATGAGATTCCATGAGTTTGCCACAAGATAGTTGCTCTCTCCCTAGCTGTGCCATGAAATTCCATGAGTTTGCCATCAGATAGTTGCTCTCTCTCCCTAGCTGTGCTATGAGATTCCATGAGTTTGACATGAAATAGTTGCTCTCTCCCTCTAGCTGTGCTATGAAATTCCATGAGTTTGCCATGATATAGTTGCTCTCTCTCCTAGCTGTGCCATGAGATTCCATAAGTTTGCCATGAGATAGTTGCTCTCTCTCTAACTGTGCCATGAGATTCCATAAGTTTGTCATAAGATAGTTGCTCTCTCTCTCTCTCTCTCTCTCTCTCTCTAGCTGTGCCATGAGATTCCATGAGTTTTCCATGAGATAGTTGCTCTCTCTCCCTAGCTGTGCCATGAGATTCCATGAGTTTGCCATGAGATTGTTGCTCTCTCTCCTTAGCTCTGCCATGAGATTCCATGAGTTTGCCATGAGATAGTTGCTCTCTCTCCCTAGCTGTGCCATGAGATTCCATGAGTTTGCCATGAGATAGTTGCTCTCTCTCCCTAGCTGTGCCATGAGATTCCATAAGTTTGTCATAAGATAGTTGCTCTCTCTCCCTAGCTGTGCCATGAGATTTCATGAGTTTGCCATGAGATAGTTGCTCTCTCCCTAGCTGTGCCATGAGATTCCATTAGTTTTCCATGAGGTAGTTGCTCTCTCTCCCTAGCTGTTCTATGACATTCCATGAGTTTGCCATGAGATAGTTGCTGTCTCCCTAGCTGTACCATGAGATTTCATGAATTTGCCATGAGATAGTTGCTCTCTCCCTAGCTGAGCCATGAGATCCCATGAGTTTGCCATGAGATAGTTGCTCTCTCCCTAGCTGTACCATGATAAGTTTACCACGAGATAGTTGCTCTCTCTCTCTCTCTCTCCCTAGCTGTGCCATGAGATTTCATGAGTTTGCCACGAGATAGTTGCTCTCTCTCTCTCTCTCTCCCTCCCTAGCTGTTCCGTGAGATTTCATTTGTTTGCCACGAGATAGTTGCTCTCTCTCCCTAGCTGTGCCATGAGATTCCATGAGTTTGCCATGAGATAGTTGCTCTCTCTCTAGCTGTACCATGAGATTCCATGAGTTTGCCATGAGATAGTTGCTCTCTCCCTAGCTGTACCATGAGATTCACGCAGTCCCGGACTAGGCTTTGACAATAACGCCTTCAAAGCCTTGCTATTCTTGTTCCTGTGCCGGAGAATCTCTGGCGTGCTCCATCATAGATATCACTTCAAAACGAAAGTACATGGAATACCGCCCCTTACACCTGCAGAAAACTACTAAATATTGCATTTGCAACTTGATTATCCTGTCCCATTTATTTATGATCTATGTATGAATCCATGGTTAAACAATTTATAATTTATATGTACACTTATTTATGGTCGGACAGTTTAAAATAATGTATGCACGAGTTGTCTGTAACTCATGGCTGTGTATGGAGTATTATACTTATGCAAATAAAATTAGAATAAAGCGTAGAATTAATTTGTTAATATAATAGGTCGCACGGTGGGGCGTTGTGATTATTGTTATTGGGAACAATTATGCGTTCATAGCGTGTCATTAAAAATGTCTCAAGTAATGAGAACATTAAATAATGATTATAATAATAAATCTTAAACTTACAGCCAATAGAATTGAAGTAGGTTTCTTGCGCACCTGAAGGCGATCGTAAGTTTTGTATACGTAATTATAAGAAGTATTTCTTTCAGAATACCCGCACAGCGGCTGATGTAGTGCCAAAATGAAACACGCTGACATACTTCGAACTGCTCTAGCTAGAAGTGGAACATAGGACATGTTTGCAGAAAGATTGTAATCGATTGGTAGTTTAGTGAGACTTTCATAGAAATATCCACTTCGAATAAATAGAATCATCGTTGCAAACAGCTGTTTTATTGATGTAATGGAAGCGAATTACTAAACAGTAACAACATTCTTACATCGCGTAACGATATTTTTTTTATTTCGTAACTTCTTTGAAAATCTAATTTCACCGTTACAATTCATAAAATATAATTAAAAAACACAAATTATATTGAAAATGCGAAGGTGAACTCTGCCTACAGCCATTTTCGTATATCTATAATCCGTTCTACAACGTTCTACGCCGTCTTCCGATCTCCAACCTCCACCGATCGCGGTCTCACCACAGGTCTTCTGGTAGATCCCTTTTTTTATTTCCTTTTCGACACCTTCTCTCCAGCTCAGTCTCGGCCTTCCTCGTTACCTCACGTGGTAATTCACAGGAAATACCTCACGTCCATTATCCTCCGTATACTTTTATTTCTCACTCTCTCTTTTCTTGATCTTCCTGCCGCTCTTCTCCAAAAGTCCATCTCAGTAGCCAACAGCGTTCTTTCTGTTATGCTCTTAATTAGCCATATCTCACTACCATATGTTATAATGCTTTTTACAATTGTGTCATAAATTCTTTTTTATTATCTTTTGAAATGTTTTGATTTCAAAACATAGATACAGCTCTCTTTCCAAATAAAATATCCATTTTCGTATATTAAATGGATTTTAACATGCATCATGTTTTAGGGCTGGTTGTGATGGATTTTGCGTGATGCGTGCCAATGTCATATTGCATATATAGTATATTTAGTGCCTTTGTCAGTATCATATTAAATTAATTATAATTAAAAATTACTGCTTCCGGCCGGGATAGAACGCGTGTACCAACCACTACACTATGGAAGAAGTTTGATCTATTTAAATATATGATATGAAACGTTAATTTAATTTTGGTATCTATATTAAACAGATCAGTTGTTTTTTAATAATTCGTAAACAGCTGATAGGCTATAATAAATTTTAGATTATTTTGTTAAAAACTAGCTATGTTAATATTAATTCGTAACGATCAGCTGATTTCGTTGAAGGCTGTAATAAGTTTTAGGTTATGTTGTTAAAAACTTATTAACTTAACCGCCTTGGTGGCCTAGTTGATAGCGTACTGGGCTTTCACCCCGAGGGCCCGGGTTCGATTCCTGGCCAGGGCTTGGCATTTTCATACGCTATAAATAATCCCATCGTCTGCATTAGCCCAAGTGTTCACAATAGTCGGACGTTAAAAATAAAAATAAAAATAAAAAAACTAGTTTCGTTAATTTGTCGCTTATATTAATTCGTAACGATCAGCTGATTTCGTTGAACAGCTGAGAGGCCATAATAAGTTTTAGGTTATGTTGTTCAAAACTAGCTGTACTGATTTGCCGTTTATATTAATTCGTAACTATCAGCTGATTTCAACAGGTGATAGGCTATAATAAGTTTTAGGTTATGTTGTTAAAAAATGTTAATTTGTCGCTTATATTAATTCTTAACAATCAGCTGATTTCATTAAACAACTGATAGGATTTAATAATTTTCAAGTTATATTGTTAAAAACTTGCTGTTATTTCGTTTTTTGTCGTGTTTTCGAAAAAAAAAATTATCGTAATTTAAATAAAGAAGGAAGAGAAAACGTGATACACGATGTTTTTGGTTCAATAACAGAATTTTTCTCTTAACGTGACACTTTTTACCAGTTAGGCTAACGAGGGCGAAGGGATCAGCGTTAACGTTAAGGGAAAAGCGACGGGAATAATTTATTCGCGCAGTTCAGAGATGCAGCAGGCTAACCGATGCTTTAGCCGCATCGACCACCGAGCCATATATTCAATGGAATTCGAAAATTTCGAACGCTAATCGATATACGCTGATTAAGGCTGTGAAATCGAATGGTGCGTTTTGTAACTGTTGAAAGGAAATTAATATGCACTGTCTGCGCTGTAACTCAAATTGTTTTTTGTCATAAATTTCAAAAGAGCAAATAAAAATCGCGACGGTACAATCGTACGCATGCGCAAACATACAGTTCACGTGTAATTTCTAACGACTCCCGAAAAAATTGTTCTACAGGTCGATCAGGATCGGTACTCCAAGGTTACGGGTTTGGTTGTTACCATGAAATTCTTTATTCGAAACAACAATAACTATACGTTATTTGCGACGGTAAGTCTACCAGTGAGCTGGTATTCACTAGTGCATTCGTGATTCAGTGATTTCTGCTTATGAAATAAGGACGAGGTCAAAACATTTTTCTTACATTTAATATTTACTTTAAATATTTATTACACTATATTAATATTAAAATTATTATATTGTTTATATTATATTAAATATTAATATTTACTAAGTTTAAAAGTAAATTAGTAATTGAATAGTAAATATTAAATTACAATTAACACCATTATATTAAATCCTATTTAACAAATAATTGCTTACAGCGTTCACAGTTTAATATATCTTGATCGTTGTATAAAATATTTATATTGCTAACGCCCCGCAGGGAGGCTAGCTACACCTATTGAGTGGATTTAGACGTCCGGTACCTGAGTCTAACACACACTTACACTTACAATACTACACTTACGCCTGTAACACTTTACTTACATTTAGGGAGGCGATAATATCCTAAATGTGCTTTTCGCCTTAAAATAAAAAAAAAAAAATTGCTAACGATCCCCTTGTATCAAATGTCCAGCCCAGTAGAGTCGGATATATTGTACATTTTATTTCTATATTATGTAGTTCCTTTTGCGTATAATTTCATTTTGGTAATAAGATCTGTAATATAATTGCACAAATACAAACAGTAAACATTGATCACTTGAATTTTTTAGCTTTTTATTTCTGTCGGTCAGTTACTTTTTTAAGTTTTTTTAAAATGTTTAGAAAACATGGTTGACGAAAGCTAATTTTTAAAAAAGTAGACAGTCACTGGACTGGCCGACCAAGGAATTGCCTTCACTATGCCTGACTTTTTCACTATTATGATTTAATTATTTTTATAAAAATTTAGATACACGCATAAATGGGTTTAATTTTGTTTTTGTTATTTTAAGGCGGAAAGCACATTGAGGCTATTATCGCCTCCATAAATGTAAGTGTGAGTGTAAAGTGTTAAAGTCGTAAATGTGGTGTAAGTGTAAGTGTGTGTTAGACTCGGGTACCGCGAGGGACGTCTAAATCCTCTCAATAGGTACAGCTAGCCTGCACCCCCTGCGGGGAAATGGGTTTAATAGTCAAAATATAGTCATAAATGTAATATCTGTCATCCTGTGTTTCAAAAATTGTAACAGCTCATATTCGATAAACAATTTGACTACGCGAATTTAGAAAACAGTTTAAAATTAACAAGAACAGTAAACATAACCTCAATTGAAACGATACAGGAGCAACAGCTGTTGTGCGAAATCAGCTGTTCAGAAATAATCACTTCCAGTCTAGTTATATACAACTCTTTTCTTATAACATAGCTAGTTTTTAACAACATAACCTAAAAGTTATTAGCCTATCAGCTGTTCGATGAAATCAGCTGAACGTTACGAATTAATATAAAACAACTGATCTTTTATTATAACATAGCTAGTATTTAAAAACAACGTAAAACTTATTAGCCTATCAGCTGTTGAATGAAATCAGATGATCGTTACGAATTAATATAAAACAACTGATTTTTTGATAATTTCAAAACAATTGTAATGATACGGGAGCATCAGCTGTTCAGAAGTAATCACTTCCAGTCTAGTTATATACAAGAATTAATTACACTGTGAAATATGCGTTACGGAATCAAGCGTGACGCGAAAGCAAATGTTTGCATCCACGTTTTGTGAACCGTGACCGTAAAAGTTTTCCCTTCGAAACATGAATATTCAAAGAATATTTAACAGAAATGAATAAACATTGTTAGTCTGATTCTTGGATTATCCTGTAATCAACCTTTGAATACGTTCATTCAATCTATTTTCAATCAATTTGCTTCTTGGGAGGCGTTTGCCAGCGCTGTTGATCATTTAGCACTACCCAGGGGACACGTATGCTGTGGACGCGATCAACATTGTCCCCCATTTGCGGATAATTTGGCGAAGAGAGGAACAAAAATTATTCAAAAACCAGCAGGCTCCCTGTCATTACAAGCAGTTATAAGAAAACTGAAAACAGACTCACAGCAAAAATTTGTTAGTGAAACGAAGAAAAACCTACAAGACAAAGCTTATGATCTGTTTAATCTTTTTAAGGACAATAAGATGCTTCCACGCAAAATAGCTGTAGCAAATTTCCGCTTGGAAACTGGTCACGATTGTCTTGCCAAGCATCTCCATAGGATGAGACTAATAACCTCTGACAAGTGCAAGATTTGTTCAAAATATGTGTATGTTATGGGCAAGGATCACTTACTGATCTGCGAGGGCCTGGATAGAGGGAAGCAGGAACGAAGGGACTTACCTGGATTGTATTGGGAGGCAAGATCCAAAATGGTGTGAACCAAAAGGAGCCATTGGAAGAAGAAGAAGAAGACCTTTGAATACGTTTCGATGTGTGTAATAATTATGTTGCTCCAACTGTGTTAATTAATTATTTTTTTAACACAATTTAAATATACTGGGCACGCATCTGTCTCGCTGTCATATCAAACCTAATAATGTTGAATAACAACACATAAACGAACACATAAAAAACAAAATCAAATTTTAAATAAAAAATAATTTTTGATAACATCTCCTACATGTTTTTTATTAAAAAAAATCCATTTTAACATAAAAAATGGCTGCAGTTTAAAAACAGGTTTGATGAGTATTTATCTGTGCCCATTTCGTGTTCTTGGATGTAGGCTCGAGCATGTTCCAATGAAAGCGTTAACGATATTTTTCACGAATTCGATTTCCTTTGCCGGATATAAATTACTAATTAAACGTCTACAATGTTCGATTCCCTCTTTTACACTTTTATAACTTCATTAACAGCTGACTTTCTACCACATTCCAAGGCATTGATTGTCCTCCCCCAAAAAAGTACTAAAGTAGTCATAAACAAAGGTACCGGTAGCGAGCTTGTTGCTGTACAGTACCCAAACACAAGCCTTCATTAAACCGAAAATGAGCGGAGGTATCGAGTTCTCCCTCTTTTTTAATTGGGAATTTATATGCAATAAAAACTTTACGAGATAACTTGTTATAAATCACTTCTGATTAATGGCAGGCATTACGGGCCGTGACTTCAGTGAGGCTTACGTCATTAGGTTAAGGTTTTATGTTGGATTTGGCGATACGCGCAGCTGTTTTGCACCTGAAACGGTTGACCACTTGGGTGAGTTCGTTTTAAGGCGAAAGTACAAACAACAATCGAAACAATCGAAGAAAGTTCTGTCTTAAATAAATTAACTATATTTTAAATTCACAGAATGAATTTCTGTAGCATGCTGTAGTTTTATCGCTCACGTGATAGTGGCGAATTTCGGACAGGTTTTTTTCCCTTTAATTTTTCTTTAAAGTACGGTAATCAGCATTAAAATTATCACTTAACATTTTTAAATTGCCTTAAAAATGAACCCCGGCCACCGTGTTCAATGGAATTTGACGCTAATTTATGCAGATTTTAACGCTAATTACGATGATGGGATCGTATTTTCAAAAAAAGTGTAAGATAAAGAAACGCTTTTAAGATTTGCGATTACCGCCATTTTGAAACCGTTTAAAGGATTTTCCTGCGAAGTGAAGATGACGTTCTGGGTTTAATAACTGAAAGAGAAATAGTGTTACATTTATTTTGCTGTGATTCAGTGTGGTTCAATTTAAGAACGAATTCGGAAACATTGAAATGGAATCGTAAAATTGGAAACCTGGAAATCGTAAACGGATCGTAAATCGGAAACATTGAAATGGAATCGTAAAATTGGAAATCTGGAAATCGTAAACGGATCGTAAATTGGAAACTTTGAAATGGAATCGTAAAATTGGAAATCTGGCAATAGTAAACGGATTGTAAATCGGAAACATTGAAATGAAATCGTAAAATTGGAAATCTGGCAATAGTAAACGGATTGTAAATCGGAAACATTGAAATGGAATCGTAAAATTGGAAATCTGGCAATAGTAAACGGATTGTAAATCGGAAACATTGAAATGGAATCGTAAAATTGGAAATCTGGCAATAGTAAACGGATTGTAAACCGGAAACATTGAAATGAAATCGTAAAATTGGAAATCTGGAAATCGTAAATGGATCGGAAATCGGAAACTTTAAAATGAAATCGTAAAATTGGAAATTTGGCAATCGTAAATCGGAAAAACTGAAATGGAATCGTAAAATTGGAAATCTGGAAATCGTAAACCTATTATAAATCGGAAACATTGAAATGGAATCGTAAAATTGGAAATCTGGCAATCGTAAATCGGAAACATTGAAATGAAATCGTAAAATTGGAAATCTGGAAATCGTAAACCTATTATAAATCGGAAACATTGAAATGCAATCGTAAAATTGGAAATCTGGAAATCGTAAACGGATCGTAAATCAGAAACATTGAAATGAAATCGTAAAATTGGAAATTTGGAAATCGTAAATGGATCGTAAATTGGAAACATTGAATTAGAATCGAAAAATATTTAGTAGCTTTCCTATAGCGTGTGTTACTTTTATGTCCAACAGGTGGCGCTGTTTTTCAAAAAAACATATTTTTACCTTTTACAAGTGTGACATTTATTATAATTTTAGGGATTATTACATAAATGTTACCATCATAATTATTATTTTATTTAAAGGCTAAAAGCACATTGAGGCTATTATCGCCTCCCTAAATGTAAATGTGAGTGTAACGCGTTAAAGTCGTAAATGTAATGTTGTAAGTGTAAGTGTGTGTTAGACTCGGATAATGCGAGGGACGTCTAAATCCTCTCAATAGGTGCCGCTAGTCTGCACCCTCCTGCGGGGGTTACCATCATTAAGAATATATATATATATATATATATATATATATATATATATATATATATATATCCTCAGCCATCAGTGGCTTGCACCCATCAAGCACTAAAAATGCATCGATTCACGCATATAAGGTGCACGAACCGATTATTATGTAGCACGGTTTCGCATATATACGCGAAACGCGATTGAAGGAAAACATTTTAATGTAAAAATAACTTTGCACTTCTTAGGAAGTTTGTGTTTACGGCATTGCACGCAAAGAGTTTTGCGAAGTGAATTAGTTCAGTCAAGGTCATTTGCCGATCACGTGCACGGACAAATGTGGACGGATGGAAGTGCAAAAACTGTTCCAGAAACAGCTCTAGCTTTGCTGCAGGTTTGCAAAGCGGTCTTGTTTCCAAATGTAGAAGACGCTTGAAGTGCATCTGCGGAACCAGAACTCTAGTTTACTTTGAGACGGTTGGAAACCTTTTTGAGGCCCAGAACAGCTGAGACCGGACTGACTCAATATTCGCAGAGAAAAGGACGAAAATCAAGAAGATGAGGTTGAAAGGTTTGCTGGTGGAAGAAAAGGGACGGCTTATTTTAACATATATCATGTTTTAGGGTTGGTTGTGATGGATTTCTCGCGTCGCGTGACGCGAGTGCACAAATTTATATTGGTAGTTACAGTAAAAGATCAGTTGTTTTATATTAATTCGTAACGATCAGCTGATTTCATTGAACAGCTGATAGGCTGTAATACGTTTTAGGTTATGTTGTTAAAAACTAGCTGTGTTATAGTAATATATCAGTTGCTAATTAATTCATAACTATCAGCTGATTTCATTGATCAGCTGATAGGCTGTAATAAGTTTTAGGTTATGTTGTTAAAAACTAGCTGTGTTATAGTAATATATCAGTTGCTAATTAATTCGTAACGATCAGCTGATAGGCTGTAATAAGTTTTAGGTTATGTTGTTAAAAACTAGCTGTGTTATAGTAATATATCAGTTGCTAATTAATTCGTAATTGTTAAAAACTAGCTGTGTTATAGTAATATATCAGTTGCTCATTAATTCGTAACGATCAGCTGACTTCATTGAACAGCTGATAGGCTGTAATAAGTTTTAAGTTATGTTGTTAAAAACCAGCTGTGTTATAGTAATATATCAGTTGTTAATTAATTCGTAACGATCAGCTGATTTCATTGATCAGCTGATAGGCTGTAATAAGTTTTAGGTTATGTTGTTAAAAACTAGCTGTGTTATAGTAATATATCAGTTGTTAATTAATTTGTAACGATCAGCTGATTTCATTGAGCAGCTGATAGGCTGTAATAAGTTTTAGGTTATGTTGTTAAAAACTAGCTGTGTTATAGTAATATATCAGTTGCTAATTAATTCGTAACGATCAGCTGATTTCATTGAGATAGGCTGTAATAAGTTTTAAGTTATGTTGTTAAAAACCAGCTACGTTATAGTAATATATCAGTTGTTTTATATTAATTCGTAACGATCAGCTGATTTCATTGAACAGCTGATAGGCTGTAATAAGTTTTAGGTTATTTTGTTAAAAACTAGTTATGTTATAGTAATATATCAGTTGTTAATTAATTCGTAACGATCAGCTGATTTCATTGAACAGCTGATCGGCTGTAATAAGTTTTAGGTTAGGTTACAAACTAGTCGTGTTTTCGAACAAATTATCGTAAAGATGACATGATTTTCATTTTTGGTTCAATAACAGAAATTAGTTTTTTAAATCAATATTCAAAGATGAAAATTTTGAAAACGTCCCAGTTTTAAAATGACGTTTTTGAAACTCTTTTGTATTGATAATATAAATAAAGTTAATTTTGTAACTAAGTCTGTCATTTTTCATTTTTGGAAAACAGTTTTAAATGTTTCTTTGTGCGACTGCTGCCGCGTTTCCACTAACTTAAATTCTTTTTTCCTATAACGTTACTGAGAATAATTAAAATTAAAGATTACGCCGAAGTGATTGAATAGACTTTCAATTCTGTCTTTTAGAGTAACTATAATGACGATAATGCATTAAAATTTAGTTGTAGTCGTGAGGTGGGAACTTAAATAGTTAATCAAAATTCGGTTCTGCCCCTCCAAACATAATCCCTGCGTAAGCCAATGCTGGCTTGTGTTGAATGAAATTTGAAAATGTCATATTGCATATAACTGTATATTTAACGCTTTGCGTGCTATTGTATATATAAAAATACAATTGTGACTACTTCTAAACAGCTGATTTCGCACAACAGCTGTTGCTTCAATATTATATCAACTGAGGTTATGTTAAGAATTCAATTTCTAAATAAAATAGACAATTAAATATTTTTAAAAACGTGGCAGTCGCATGACTGCCGACAGAAGTGACTACTTCTTATCACGGGTTATGGCTGTATATTTTACATCACAAAATAAAATTTATAGTCGATTTTCAAAATCATGAGTACGTTCATTTCAGTTTAATATATTTCTAAATACAATATTATATGATTTTATGGTTTTTTGCCAAGACATAGATTTTTGCTACTCGACACTATAATAGGCTACTGACCATGGGAGAAGCACGGAGTCCCAAATATATTCCTGCTATTCTTAATATCTGACCCTGTAACTTATTAATTGTCATTGTAAATGCCAACTTCAATGGAAACTGCAATATTTTAATTTGGAAAGGCAGGTTGTTTGGAATTATAAGATTGTTTCAATTAAAATCATTGCAAATGTAAGCTTATAAACAATAATTTTATAATAAAGAATAACAGGGATCCAGATTTTTTTAAAACGGAAATACATCTATGTCCATCTCAGGTAACTAAACCACGTTCATTTTAAATTTCATCTCAATCGGTCCAGTAGTTAATGAATGATTGAATAACAAACAAAAACACACATAAACTTTCAAATTTAAAATATTATATTAAGAAGTATAAAATATTATTAAAACGTCAGTGTCGTAGCCTGCAGTTAACATATATCACAAAACTGAATACTGAATAATTCAGTTTCACTGGGTAAGTAGTAAATGGCATTTAAATATTTATTATTCACACCTACCAATATATAATAACGTATAAAACGTCACTGTTACACAGTTAACACTTGTCATAAAACTAAATACTAAATAAAGTTGGACTGGGTAAGTAGTATAATGGCGTTTAAAATAATTTAAATATTTATTATTCACACCTACCAATATATAATAAACGTATAAAACGTCACTGTTACAGAGTTAACACTTGACACAAAACCAAATAATTAAGTTTGACTGGGTAAGTAATATAATGGCACAAACATACAAGTTTTCACTTCAAAAATACATTTTAAAACAAAAATGTATAAGAGCGTGATACGTGACGGCAAACTGAATTTTTTCCCGTGCAAAACATAAATCCATACCCCGCCATAAGAAGTAGTCACTTGAAAAATATGTTTTAAGTGAAGAACAGAGATTAAGGAAAAATGAGGAACGGCGATTGGAAAATAAATTAAAATGAATATTTTTCATTTATTTATTATTTCATTTTTTCATTTTTCTTTTATTATGTTACAATTAATAAAAGAATTATGACTGAAGAGCAACATCCACTAATTAATAACAAAAACGAAGGATCGATAAAAACCTGATACATGATTAACATTTTTGGTTCGGCAGCACATATTTAAAGATTTAAAATTACCACCATTTTGTTGGGAACTTGTTCTGGGGGTAAGATAGTAAGTGTTAAATTTATTTCCAATTTGGAATGAAAATAGAAGAGTACTCCGAAGGGAATTGAATTCCACCCAAATAATGTATCAAGCAACTTTTAGTAACCCAATAATTCATGAAGGCTGTACATTCGTCAATTAATTAATAGAAAATAAACAATACTAAATTACAATTTGGACTGAGTCGTGGAAGCAATTCTAGACCCGGCGGGCGCCAGACCTCGATGGTTAGGGCTTCAAGTCCCGGGTGGCATCTTTGTTCTTCGGCCGGTGTTTACACTCAATATTCTGCCAATTAAAGTTTGTGTGCGGGAAGCATTGTATTTGATGAGTTATTTAAAACCAGCTGCGTTGCATTGTTGCGGTCTGAACGCTAACCTGTATGGATAAAGGGTGTGCAAAATGTTCAGCGTCTTACTAAAGAACAGTATCGATTGGCTACGTATAACAATATAGCTTCAACGACCAATAAACTTCGCTCCTTAGACAATTTGTGGAGATTATATAATAAGAAAAAAACAAAACATTTCTCTTTGTGTATACTGAAAGGCTGAAAACTGACATTAAATTACAAAATTTAAATCAACACTCGTTCTTTCTTATCCGGCACAACAGTCTCCAATACACCGCTGTCTCCATCTCGAACAATTTCTAAAACGTTATTTTTCATTGAACAGAAAATCTAAAAAAAACATATCAAACATTTGTTTTCTCTTTTATTGTAACAATAAAAATGAATTATGCAAAAACACTATGCACAAACTTTCTCACGTACTGTTTGTTCGGTAACTATCGACAAAAAAGGAAAATCGGTGTTTGTAGAGTTGTGGTTAGGCTATATTTTGATTCATAAGTGAATTACTTGTAATATATTTGAAATAAAACAAACAAATGTAAAGGAAAAAATTCGTAAAACCCAACGGCTGTGAAAATTTATTTTTAACTAATTTCCATTGGAAAATGAGCCCCATTATGGTAATATCCAGACCCGAAACCTTGAAACTGTAAAAATTCGTTAAAACTCCTTCACAGTCCGATTTGTTTCCAACTTGACACGAAAATTGATTTTGGTAATGGATTTATTACCCAGCAAAATTCATTCAACAGTTTCAAAATGGCAGCAATTTCAAATCTTTAAAAATTCATAAATTATTTGCCCGAAATTGTTTTTAAAATCAAATTTTACCGTCGCAAACAGCGCTAAAAACTGCATACATTTAATTTTGAAAACTAAAAATAAGTTAAAAGTTAAGAATTATTTGACGGCGGTCAAGGTTCATTTTCAGTGCAATTTGAATGATTAAATGTGCAGATTTCAATGAAGATTATTACGGTGAAAAGTTCAAGATAAAATTATTTTTGTAAATTCGCTTCCATCACGTCAGCGAGACAGTTGCGTACCGAGATTACTACGTTCCAAAAATTCTTATGTCATTAAAGAAGGTAAAAAATATGTTTACCTGAACATTAACCGCGTAAATAAAATCTTTAGAAATTAACGTTTTATCACATTCTATGTAAAAATAAAACTATTAAATCACCCTGAATCACAGATTAGAACTGTTGAACCGCCAAGTTCGTGTTTTCTTTAAGCGTTTCTATGTTGGCAACACTGTGCCACAAATGATACGTAATCAAGTTACTGTTACACTAATGGGCGCCATTAAAACACGGTTACGTTTACGGAATTGCACGCCCGTAATTCATGTGCAACGTCTAACGTGCGACGTGTATAATCTAAATGAGTTACATTACTTCGGCGTGGAACGAAACAGGAGAGAAATGCAAACAACTTACCGTGTCCTGAACAGCTCCGGCGTATGTATGTAAACACGCAACTCGTGAATCGTAATCGATTCTTGATATCGTTTGACTGCTTTCGAAAAATACCTGGTTAAGCGTTAATGTTGACACGTGAAAAAACGATCTTCAAATGTACTCAGTTCGCAGCACAGTCGGAAAACTCGTCGAATTCCGTTGATACGTGAAAAACCGATTTTCTAATGAATTCAGTTTGCAGGACAGTCGGAGAAACTCGCCGAATTCCGTTGATACGTGAAAAACCGATCTTCAAATGAATTCAGTTCGCAGGACAGTCGGAGAAACTCGCCGAATTCCGTTGATACGTGAAAAACGATCTTCAAATGAATTCAGTTCGCAGGACAGTCGGAAAACTCGTCGAATTCCGTTGATACGTGAAAAACCGATTTTCTAATGAATTCAGTTCGCAGCACAGTCGGAAAAACTCGTCGAGTTCTGTTGATACGTGAAAAACGATCTTCAAATGAACTCAGTTCGCAGCATAGTTGGAAAAACTCGTTGAGTTCTGTTGATACGTGAAAAAACGATCTTCTAATGAATTCAGTTCGCAGGACAGTCGGAGAAACTCGACAAATTCTGTTGATACGTGAAAAACGATCTTCAAATGAACTCAGTTCGCAGCACAGTCGGAAAAACTAGTCGAGTTCTGTTGATACGTGAAAAACGATCTTCTAATGAACTCTGTTCGCAGCACAGTCGGAGAAACTTGCCGAATTCTGTTGATACGTGAAAAACGATCTTCTAATGAACTCAGTTCGCAGCACAGTCGGAAAAACTAGTCGAGTTCTGTTGATACGTGAAAAACGATCTTCTAATGAACTCAGTTCGTAGCACAGTCGTAGAACCTCTCCGAATTCTGTTGATACGTGAAAAACGATCGTCAAATGAACTCGGTTCGCAGCACAGTCGGAGAAACTCGCAGAATTTAATCACTTCGCCTAACTTCTCTCTCTAGTTCGATTTTAAAGCTGCCTCTGCTTCCCCCACCACTTTGACCACGTCTCCAAACGTATTAAGTCTCGTTACGTAGGTTACGGTTTTAAAACAAATTAGTTTCCTAGAATCCGTTACTGTTGATCTAAATATTTGTATTGGAAAAATACAAACGCGTTCTTTCGACTGACAACTCCACTTCCGGTTGCCGATTATCTTCGTACCGCTCCGAATTTGGCGACCGCCCGACATTAAAACAAACATTGCAAATTCTGTAATACAGAAACGTTTGACTACTATAGAAGAAATTAATAAGATTTTAAAAAAAAAGACATATATAAATAGAGACGAGTAACCCGTAATGAAGTCGTGATACAGCCAAGGGAAGGAAAGATCCCAGTGCCTACTCGATTATGTCGGAAGTTCATTTCTCTATTACCAGTAATTGACACACGAATAAACCTAACGGGTGGTCACGTGAAACAACAGTTAACATGTAAATCTCTATAATACGGTAACATTCCTTGGCCGAATAATAAAGCAATATATCTTCCAGCCGATAGATTGATTTATTCCTACAAGTGCTTCGGCTTCTGATGCGTTCTTATAGTTGCGCCATGAAATGTATAATGATATAACATCGGCATTGGTGGTGCCAGTAATAACACTGCGGTGACCTTGCCCTCCAACGCCCTCCGTCGGAATAGTTACGAACTAGTGATAAATGTTGACGATTTCGTGGAATTTATTTGTCTATTCAATGTTATTAGTGTAATTTAGGACACATGTTAATTCCGAAGATAAAAACTTTTTTATAATGTTTTTAGTTTATTTGGTAGCAATGCCGCGTGTGATTGAAAACAATGGATGGTTGTATTTACTTGAAGTAGGCCTACAATTATTGTGGAATTGGCACACGTATTTTACTAACGCTAATTGAAGTTCAGAGAAAGTATGGTGACGATGAAAATATCAATCTACAAATTTTGGTGATAAATCCAGTTTCGGGGATAAAAAACATGTTTTTTTTTATTTTGAAACCTGTTCACGTTAGTGTAAACGCATATTTGATGAGTAAATAAACTTTTGATTAAATTTTACAATAGTAGTTTGCCATTATCTTTCGAAAAAAATTGAATTGTTTCCAAACACCTTAGTTAAAAACCTCTTTCGTCTTCTGGGGCTACGTGGTCGATGCATCGGTCAGTCTAATGCGTCATTCAACTGCGCACACAAATGTTCTGCGGTAGTTCTCCCTTACCGCTAACACTGATCTTTCGTCCTCATTTTTTAACTGGCATAAAGTAAGGACGAGCACAAACACAAAAATGGTAATATATAAAACAGTGTACCTACCTATGGATCCGAGAGCTGGCCAATTACATCCAGAACTGCAAGAATAACAGGAGCAGAAATGAAATACCTAAGACGGGTGGTCGATAAAACTCGATTCGACAAAGAAAGAAATGTTAGAGTTAGGGAAAAATTAAGAATGGAACCATTAATAGAACAACTGGGAAAAAAGCAATTGAAGTGGTACGGTCACGTCAGTAGAATGGAGAGAGACAGAGAGAGAGAGAGAGAGAGAGAGAGAGAGAGAGAGAGAGAGAGAGAGAGAGAGATATCAAAAATATTTTGGGAGCCAAACCGATTGAAAGGATAATAGAGGAAGACCACGAGTGACATGGATGGACACAATAAAGGATCTGGGAAGAAGGAGAGGAAAGAATAAGAGGGAAATGAGACATCTAACAACCGAAAGACGAGTATGGAAGGTATTTTCAGAGGCCCCGACGCTAATGGCATATGGGAAGGAAGAAGAAGAAGAAGAAGAAGAAGAAGAAGAAGAAGAAGAAGAAGAAGAAGAAGAAGAAGACGAAGAAGAAGAAGAAGAAGAGGGAGAAGAAAAAGAAGAAGAAGAAGAGGGAGAAGAAGAAGAAGAAGAAGAAGAAGAAGAAGAAGAAGAAGAAGAAGAAGAAGAAGAAGAAGAAGAAGAAGAAGAAGAAGAAGAAGAAGAAGAAGAAGAAGAAGAAGAGGAAGAAGAAGAAGAAGAAGAAGAAGAAGAAGAAGAAGAAGAAGAAGAAGAAGAAGAAGAAGAAGAAGAAGAAGAAGAAGAAGAAGAAGAAGAGAAGAAGAAGAAGAAGAAGAAGAAGAAGAAGAAGAAGAAGAAAGAAGAAGAAGAAGAAGAAGAAGAAGAAGAAGAAGAAAGAAGAGAAGAAGAAGAAGAAGAAGAAGAAGAAGAAGAAGAAGAAGAAGAAAGAAGAAGAAGAAGAAGAAGAAGAATAAAGAAGAAGAAGAAGAAGAAGAAGAAGAAGAAGAAGAATAAGAAGAATAGAAGAATAGAAGAATAGAAGAAGACGAAGAAGACGAAGAAGACGAAGACGAAGAAGAAGAAGAAGAAGACGAAGAAGAAGAAGAAGAAGAAGAAGAAGAGGAAGAAAAGACGAAGAAGACGAAGAAAAGAAGAAGAAGAAGAAGACGAAGAAGACGAAGAAGAAGAAGAAGAAGAAGAAGAAGAAGAAGAAGAAGAAGAAGAAGAAGAAGAAGAAGAAGAAGAAGAAGAAGAAGAAGAAGAAGAAGAAGAAGAAGAAGAAGAAGAAGAAGAAGAAGAAGAAGAAGAAGAAGAAGAAGAAGAAGAAGAAGAAGAAGAAGAAGAAAGTATGGACTTTAGGCATCAAAAATATCTTCTTCTTCTTGTGGCACCATTCTGGCGACTATTTATTTATTCTGTTGCTCTCAATAAGGATTTAGCACTTTCCCATACCATTCCTTCAATTTCTTTTCTGATGATATTAGGTTATTCTACATCATACAATTTCCCTCCTGTACAAAAAGCTGTAGACAAAGGTAATTCCTACCCCTCATGAAGTGTCTGCAGTATTCTTGTTTTCACTGCTTTAATGTGTCTCCCTTCTGAATAGTTTGCAAAACGAAAAAGGTTATGGTTTTGAATGACCGCCCTTTTGAAACAGTTGAAGTGATTTTTCTATCAGTAATACTGTAGATTGATTTTGTCGAATGTATTACCAAACTTGATTTTCGTTTCAAATTTGAATCATATCAGTCGAAAATAGCGAAAGCTGGGAAAAACACACACGCGCATACGCACATGCACTTCCCCCATACACATACACGTACACACGCGCGCGCACACACAAACACGCGCACACAGACAGATACACACACACACACAAACGAATGCACACACACACACACACACACACACATTGACCGACAGACACATGCACGCGCGCCCACACACACACATACACACACACACACACACACACACACACACACACACACACACACACACACACACACACACACACACACACACACACACACACACACACACACACACACACACACACACACACACACACACACACACACACACACACACACACACACACACACACACACACACACACACACACACACACACATGTTTATGCACAAGCGCATACAATCACGAACGTGCGCATACACACAAACATACGCACACAGACACACATACACACACACGCACGCACGCACGCATGTACAGGCGCACACACAGAAACGAATTCACACGCACACGAATGCACTCACGCGCGCATACAAACACACACAGATAGACAAACACACACACATATGTTTATGTACACGCGCGCACGCACGCACGCACAAACACACACAAACACAAAAAAACACACACAAACACACACAGACGAGTGCACTCACGCACAAATTAATGATCCCCTAGAAGTCATTTAGAGGTCAGGATCAGTGTTCATATCAAGATCCCGAGTTTGGGTCTTACTACGGTGGCGTTCTATATTTTATTGTGCTTAGGAGTTTGTGGTTGTGTTCAGTCATAGCAGTACTCACAGTAGACCTGGACTGAGTTGTCGACACGTTAGTAATTCGTACAACTTTACTTACAAATCACTGGCGATATTTTCAATGCGAAACTTAACCGACGTTTATTCAGCATTCAAAGTCTTACAGTGACAGAAACATTAAAACGAATAAGAACTTATTTTATCGCATTATATTTAGCAGTACGGATTTCGATCAAACTTAGCTCAAGTGAAGCTCCTTGAGCAGGCAAACAGTACATATAGGCTGTTATTTTTTCTGAAATATAGATCAGTAGCTATTTATCAACCGTGACAATCTTTATGAATTGTTCATGCAACATTTATTTTTTTTTGAAATAAATCCAACAAACGTATTGTTTATTATTTTATCGCCGTCATAATTTTTTAAAATTATTTTGTGCTATTTTGAAATTCGTGCGCATTAATTTTGAACGTTGAAAAAACACATTTTTAGAAAAAACTCCGCGAGTAATACAAACAATTAATTGGAAACACAAATTCTTAATTAACTTCTTCAAACAGACGCCGAACTGAAACAAAGTTTACTTTTGTCTTTGTCTCGCGAACGCGTAGGCTCGACCAAAATCCGTTCCATCAGGGGATGAAAATCTTTCTCTTTACTTTTACCGCACTCTCCTAATATTTACTTTCATTTAAAGGGATTGGTTTAACCTTAAAGGGGGGAATTCTACTTTCTTCTGTCAAGTTTGGTTTAAAACATCCCTTAAAATATTTTACTTTTTAAATTATATATACATTTTATTTTCATCGGTATCCGTTTTCACGTCCTCTGAGCCGAAAATTATGGCCTCTTGAAAATGTCTTCCCGCTCGTTTGTCAAAAAAATTCAATGTGATTTCTGTAACTTAGAAAATTCGTTCCATTCTTGGAAAAAATTTTTCAAACATCTTTCTAATCAAAACCCTCTTTCCATATTAACGAAAATATATTCCATTCAAAAGGCTTTCAATATGGAACCTTCAGATATGGTGCTTAACTATCCAAAGAATAGTTTTTGTTCGATATGTCAAAAAAAAAATCAGTTTGGGGGCAAAAAACCACAAAAAAGCAGCAAAGCTACATTACTTTGGACATTTCATGAGAGGCCAGAATTATTGTCTTCTGCATCCATTATACAGGAGAAAATTGTCCATATTACCAGAACGAAGACTTGTTTGAATCAATAACCTGAGGTAGTGGTACGGTAAAATTGTCAATAGTGTTTATTATTGTTTATTCATTATTAGTACTAATTCCGAGCAGAAGTCTAAAATACAAATAGTCAGAATAATCGTTAAACGTCTGTAAGAATATGACACCAAAAAAAAAAGGAGAAGAGGAGGAAAAAGAAGAAGAAGAAAAAGAAGAAGAAGAAGAAGAAGAAGAAGAAGAAGAAGAAGAAGAAGAAGATAATGATGATGATGAAGTAATAGTAGTAGTAGTAGAAGAAGAAAGAGATGGTGAAGTAGAAGAAGAAGAAGATGCTGATTATGATGATTAAGTAAAAGAAGAAGAAGAAGTAGAAGTAGATGATGAAGAAGAAGGAGGAGATTGTGAAGAAGAGGAGAAGGAGAAGGAGATGATGATGATGAAGTAAAAGAAGAAGAAGAAGATGATGATGATGATGAAGTAAAAGAAGAAGAAGAAGGAGGAGATGGTGAAGAAGAAGAAGAAGATGATGAAGAAGAAGTAGTAGATGGTGAAGAAGAAGAAGAAGAAGATGATGATGGTGAAGTAGAAGAAGAAGAAGAAGAAAAAGATGGTGAAGAAGAAGAAGAAGAAGATGCTGATTATGATGATTAAGTAGTAGAAGAAGAAGAAGATGAAGAAGAAGGAGGAGATGGTAAAGAAGAAGAAGAAGAAGAAGAAGAAGAAGAAGATGATGAAGAAGAAGGAGAAGATGGTGAAGAAGAAGAAGATGATGATGATGAAGAAGAAAAAGAAGAAGAAGAAGATGATGATGATGAAGAAGAAGGAGGAGATGGTGAAGAAGAAGAAGATGATGATGATAAAGTAGTAGTAGTAGAAGAAGAAGAAGAAGAAGTAGAAGAAGAAAAAGATGGTGAAGAAGAAGAAGATGGTGATATGATGATTAAGTAAAAGAAGAAGAAGTAGAAGAAGAAGATGAAGAAGAAGAAGAAGGAGGAGATGAAGTGAAGAAGAAGAAGAAGAAGAAGAAGAAGAAGAAAAAAAGAAGAGGAAGAAGAAAAAGAAAAAAGAGGAAGAAGAAAAAAAGAAGAAGAAGAGAAGAAAAGAATAATACGGAGAAGAAGAAGAGGAAGAGTAAGAAGAAGAAGAAAATAGAAGAAGATGAAGAGTAAGAAGAAGAGGAAAAATAAAAGAAAAAGAGGAAGAAGAAGGCGAATAAGAGGAAGAAGAAGAAGAGGAGGAAGAAGAAGAAAGAAGAAGAAGAAGAAGAAGAAGAAGAAGAAGAAGAAGAAGAAGAAGAAATAAGAAGAAGAAGAAAAGAAGAAGAAGAAGAAGAAGAAGAAGAAGAAAGAAATAAGAAGAAGAAGAAAACGAAGAAGAAGAAGAAGAAGAAGAAGAAGAAGAAGAAGAAGAAGAAGAAGAAGAAGAAGAAGAAGAAGAAGAAGAAGAAGAAGAAGAAGAAGAAGAAGAAGAAGAAGAAGAAGAAGAAGAAGAAGAAGAAGAAGAAGAAGAAGAAGAAGATGATGATGATGATGATGATGATGATGATGATGATGATGATGATGATGATGATGATGATGATGATGATGATGATGATGATGATGATGATGATGATGATGATGATGATGATGATGATGATGATGATGATGATGATGATGATGATGATGATGATGATGATGATGATGATGATGATGATGATGATGATGATGATGATGATGATGATGATGATGATGATGATGATGATGATGATGATGATGATGATGATGATGATGATGATGATGATGATGATGATGATGATGATGATGATGATGATGATGATGATGATGATGATGATGATGATGATGATGATGATGATGATGATGATGATGATGATGATGATGATGATGATGATGATGATGATGATGATGATGATGATGATGATGATGATGATGATGATGATGATGATGATGATGATGATGATGATGATGATGATGATGATGATGATGATGATGATGATGATGATGATGATGATGATGATGATGATGATGATGATGATGATGATGATGATGATGATGATGATGATGATGATGATGATGATGATGATGATGATGATGATGATGATGATGATGATGATGATGATGATGATGATGATGATGATGATGATGATGATGATGATGATGATGATGATGATGATGATGATGATGATGATGATGATGATGATGATGATGATGATGATGATGATGATGATGATGATGATGATGATGATGATGATGATGATGATGATGATGATGATGATGATGATGATGATGATGATGATGATGATGATGATGATGATGATGATGATGATGATGATGATGATGATGATGATGATGATGATGATGATGATGATGATGATGATGATGATGATGATGATGATGATGATGATGATGATGATGATGATGATGATGATGATGATGATGATGATGATGATGATGATGATGATGATGATGATGATGATGATGATGATGATGATGATGATGATGAAGTAAAAGAAGAAGATAATGATGATTAAGTAGTAGAAGAAGAAGAAGATGATGATGAAGAAGGAGGAGATGGTGAAGAAGAAGAAGAAGAAGATGATGATGAAGTAGTAGTAGTAGTAGAAGAAGAAAAACATCTTTTTGAAAGATGTTAGATGTGAAAAAGAAGAAGAAAAAGATGATGATTATTATGATGATTAAGTAAAAGAAGAAGACGAAGAAGAAGGAGGAGAAGAAGAAGACGATGATGTTGATGAAATAGTAGAAGAAGAAGAAGAAGATGAAGAAGAAGGAGGAGATGGTGAAGAAGAAGAAGAAGAAGAAGAAGGAGATGACTATGATGATACTGAAGAAGGAGAAGAACAATAAGAAGAATAAAAAGAAGGAGAAGACAAAAAACTCTGAAATCTTGCTCATAAAAATAAAGATTCATATCTTAAGTTAGTGTAACAAGTTTGCAATAAGAGAAATCAACTGTGCGGGAATTTAATCAAGAAACAATAATCAATGACTTGAAAAACCTTGTTTCCTTAAAATTTTAAATTTGGTATTCTGATTTATGAATTTTTATATATTACTGAAATTACAAAAATCAGATGAACAGATATCCAAAAATTATGTCTAATTTCCCAATTTTTTAAGAACTGTTTTTTTTCTTAGCAACGAATGCAAAACATCTGCAAAGTGTAGCGAATTTCCATTGAAAAATGAGTTAGCAGAGCTGCCATCAAGGTAAGACCCATACCCAGAAACTTGAACTGAACTTACATCTAGATCACAAAATTATTACTACATATAAGTTTTAGCGAGGTCACGATTTGACTTGGAACAATCGATTTTGGTAACAGCTTGAGCAAGTTCGTTAACAAGAGAAATTCGTTAATGAGTTTCAAAATGGCGGCTATTTCAAATATCTAAAAATTCGTAACATTTTTCAGAAATTTTATTTGAAAAATCCCATTACACCATCGTACACTGAGTTAAAAACTTCACGAAATGACCACGATGTGTGCACATAATTTATCTTGTTCGAAAACATTTGTACTTCCTATTTAAGCATGTCGTCATCACTGTTATTATGATTTATGGGGTCCCATGACGAAATAAGTCGTAAATTACAATAACCAAACCGTTTAGAAACACGTAATCATTTTCGGAATAATTTTCCGTCGGCAGTTCGTCTTCATGAGGAAGATGTGTGCATTGAGTTATGTGACAGGCCAGCTGTGGCGGTCGAATAGATGCATCGAAGCTGATTACATGGCTACAGTAGTTTGGACAAATAAGAAAAGTTGAATTGAGTTTTAAATTTTAGGTTCAACGATTCATTAACAATCATAATCTTGTTGACGTGACGGAAGGGAAATATTTAAGTGACTTCTTCTTGCGAGGTACGGTGTATGTTTTGCCCCCGCAGGGGAGGGGGTGCAGACTAGCTGCACCTATTGAGAGGATTTAGAATTTCCTCGCGGTACCCGAGTCTGACATACACTTACACTTACAACACTTACATTTAGGGAGGCGGTAATAACCGTAATGTGTTTTTCGCCTTAAAATACCAAAAAAAGTGGTTTGCAAGGGAAAAAATTGAGTTTGCCGTCACGGAACGCTCTGATACATCAATACGCGCACTCTAGTGAACATTATTATTCCAAACATCGTTATTAATGAAATGTATTTTTTAAGTGAAAACTTGTATGGTCGCGGTTGACATAACATGGGTATAAACACTTGCTTTCGCGTCACGCTTGAATCCGTAATGCATGTCTCACAGAATATATTGTCCTTGTATATATCCAGACTGAAAGTGACTACATATAAACAGCTGATTTCACACAATATCACTTCAATTGAGGTCACGCTTATTGTTCTTGTGTAATTTTAAAAATGTGTATTTTCTAAATTTGTGTAGTTAAATTATTTGAATGTATATAACCTATAACAATTTTTTAATGCCAGAATCACAAATATTATACTTATTATTATACTTAACCGAATTTGTCAACAAATCAAAACCAGTCAGCTGAGTAAACAGCTGATTAAATCTAATAACAAAAACTGACATAACCTAAAAACTCATGAAAACAAATTTGTGTAATTAAAGCAATGCAATTTTTTGTTCGTACAAAATGTTTGAGGAAACCAGTATAACTGTCAATAGTAGGGTTATGAACTGATTAATTATTAGTCTTTCATATAGCCTAAGATACTCAAATTCATAGTCTATGACAGTTTGTTAATTTTTTAAGTTGTGTACCAATACACACGCGAAATTTAATACGATAATAATTCTCAATCGTTACCCTTTCTTGCATGCATCTAAATTTTTATAAAAAATACAGTCAGGCATGCCAAAAGTCACTTCCGTCGGCCAGTCTCGCACTTCCTAAGTTTCTTTCCTTTATATTACGATTCTTGAAAATCTGATTTCACTATCATAATCAGCGTTAAAATCTGCATACATAAACATTGTAAATTTTCAAACTACATTGATAATGTCAATGACCATTTCTTAATTTCTTTTTTGAAAATTAAAAATGCTTGGTTACGCATAGCGGTCGTTAAGAATATGAATTCAAAAAGATTTAAAACAAAGAAGTTATGATTTTTTAAAAATATTTGAAATGTCTAGTAACGCATTATACTTTAACAAACGTGAGCTTGCCAATACGTATATGGTATATTAGCTATTTAATAATTTTACCAACCCTTAAAAAATTGATCTAGAGGTCAGATCGCTAATTTCAAGGTCCCGGGTATGGGTCTTACTATTAACATTAAGATTAAGATTATATATTATAGGAAGGAATAGTTCAACCCCAGACACTGCGATCGATTGACCTATTGTGCAACTTAACCTCTTAAAATACCTAGTTCAGCAGATTGGTGCCCCTAATAAGTTCCTGCAACCCACTGACTAGCTCACTCTGCTGAAGATCCCTAGGGTCTTGGAAACCAAAAACCACCTACTAGCTTTCTACTAGCAAGAGCCTCACAATCATAAATTATGTGACCTGCAGTTTCCTCCTCCTTCCTGCACAATCTACACGGTTTCTCCGTGGTACAAACCTATCCTGTTCATGTGCACCCTTAGACCATAGTGCCCTGTTATGAACTCCATGATCCTCCTGAGTTGTTCTCTGCCCAGGACATCTGCTTAAGTCCTCCAAAAGGTACTTTATTTAAGAGACGTTTACTATGGGAACGCCCATGAAGGTTGTCCCATTTTACCTGCTGTTGATTTGTAATCCACCTATTAATGGCGGACCTGGCCAACGATAGAGAAGTCCCTAAAGCCGGCTCAGGTCCGATAAACTCAGATGCAGATCCAAGTCCAGCCAGTCGGTCTGCCTCCTCATTACCTTCAACTCCCCTATGCCCCGGAACCCAGTACCTAGTTGATAACGTACTGGGCTTTCACCCCGAGGACCCGGGTTCGATTCCCGGCCAGGGCTTGGTATTTTCATACGCTATAAATCATCCCCATCGTCTGCATTAGCCCAAGTGTGCACACTAGTCGGACGTTAAACACAAAAAAAGAACCCAGTGAAGAGTTACCCGGTTACCGAGGGACAGAGCGTCAAGGTTCTTCCGATGGGTCTTACTATAATGGCTACTTCAATCTTCCAAACGAATAATATGTGATCAAAAGAACAGCTTGATAAAAAGTTGATTCATTCTCATGAATCTTTGTGTATCGTTTTAACAATATCAGTCCGAATATACAGTGATAACATGAATATTCCAACAGGAAGTAACAGTTAAAAAAATATAACTAACATCACAATGCAATTTGTACTTTTTAGGTTGTAAAATTTGAAGTAAACAAGCGTTACAATTAATACGTTACATTAGCTCACTCTAAAGCGTCATGTTCCCACCGAACGGCGGAAAACACGAAGCAAAACTCAACAATGGTCACGCGGTCTTACACTTTTGCAATGTGTAATTTCATGTAAATTTCAGAAGACCTGGCCGATGTAATCCGTCGCGGAAAACCAGCGTAACGCGAGAGGAACAATGGCGAGACGGGTTCTAATTAGGATCAAAGTGTTAATTAACCGCGTTCGCTCAGCAAATACCGTGTCATATTTCTCCCGCCGTATTGATTCATATTCTTGTAATTGCGGATAATTGGACAGGCTGGCCGACACGTGATCCTGGACCGGCCGTATATCAGACTTGTTGCTATCGTGCGTGCGCGCGCATGTCTTTAGGATTTTACGCTGCGAAATGGCGTCCAGATATGACCTTCGTTCGTTCTTTGCATGAGCGCGTCTGTAGTTATTTATTTGTAAAAGTGCTCCTTCATTTTGATTTTTTTCCTTCTTGACAGTTCCACGCGACTTGATATAGAATCAGGTTTTGTTGCGTTTTTAAAAAAGTGTTTTTTTAGCAAATTCCCACTGGAAAATTAACTATTCTTTGGATTATTGATGGAGTGATGCGATTTTTTTATTCATTTTTTTTGTGTTTAACGTCCGACTATTGTGCACACTTGTTCTAATGCAGACGATGGGGTGATTTATAGCGTATGAAAATGCCAAACCCTGACCGGGAATCGAACCCTGGTCCTCGGGGTGAAAGCCCAGTACGCTATCAACTAGCTACTGGGTTCCGGGGCATAGGGGAGTTGAGAGCATGAGGAGGCAGACCGACTGGCTGGACTTGGATCTGCATCTGAGTTTTTTAATTCAGCTTGATCATTAGGCATTTAGTTTGTTACGCAGTTTTGGCCAACCGCAAGACCGATTGTTTTGAAATTCGGCACGAAGGTGCCTTGTTTAAAGTCCGAGATTTTTTGCCCATTCACTTTCGTTTCAATATGGCGACCTTTGAATTAACGATGACGAGTTTAGCTGCTGGATATTTCCTGGAACGTCTAGTCCTTTCACAATTTTTCCTGCTTTATAGAGAAAGAGTATAAAATATCGAATAAAACTGGTACAGTAACATTGTTCTATACAATACGGTTACCGGTTAAATTGAAAGGTTACGATCGTGTCGGAACGCTTCTGGGAGGGGAGGCCAGGCAATCCGCGAGGTCTCATGTTCTTTGAACAAGCAGTAAAATAGGTACAGATCTGTGACGAGAATTTGTCGTTAAAAGGTCTTTTGTTAATTTAAATATCTTTGTTTTGTCACAATAGCCAGGGATTATTAATGGGTTTCAATGAATTTTGCGTCTAACTTAAAAGTTTTAACACTGATTTTAATGTGGAAGTTAGATTTTCACAAGAATGTTATATACAATGTCATTTATTTAAAGAATTTCTACTGAAAAATGAGCTACCGCAACGGTCATTAAGGGCTTAGACCGGCGACAGTGTAATTAACAGCGATCTTAACCTCTGTAAGACGTTTTGAGTGATCTCTATATAATGAAATTTTAACAAATCGCTCAATAGGGATCGGGTTCAGCGCTCTTTTCAAGGTCCCGAGTCTGGGTCTTACAAAGATGGCCCAATAGCTCATTCACCAATGTAGATTCGCTAAAAGTAGAACGAGCGATTAAAATTTCACTCTCTATAAGAATTTTGTTTTATACTGTCTCAGTAGTGGCATTGATCTTTAATAACATCTTTACATTAAGATATTCCCAGTACAGGCGAGCTGGAGTGTCTGTAGGGCTCCCTGCAGACAGGAAGGTAAGCCGAAACCGTAGCTGTGAAGCCATGTGGGCTGATCAGCGGGCCAGTGACCAGTCCAGGCCTTAAGGTATTTTGCCATACTGGTACCACGGGTTCGTGCTCAAGCCCCCCGGGGGACCCCTAGGGTCATCCCTGGGTGCACGAGAAGGTGTTGGATTCGTGGGGGTAGTGGTGGTGTTGGATAGTAGATGTCTGTCTTCTTCTTTGATCTTCTTCTGTTAAGTGGGGATGGTGGTAAACCCTCGAGGTAGTGACACCATTTCCTTTAGCAATTTATTGCACTTAATTTAGTAGTAACTGTCTCAGTAGTGACATTATTTTGGGTCGCAGGGCGGAGTTACGCTGAGTTCGCATTGAGTTACTATCAAGCGTCGCATTGATACAGTGTTATTATGAATATGATAGGAATTTGCAATTCCAATTAAGAAATCGTACTTTTTAAAATTCCTTCTTACCCACAGGGGGGTGCAGACTACCTGCACCTATTGCGAGGATTTAGACGTCCCTATCGGTACCAGAGTCTAACACACATGTACACTTACAACAATACACTTACGACTTTAACACTTTACACTCACACTTACATTTAGGGAGGCGACAATAGCCTCAATGTGATTTTCGCCTTAAAATAACAAATAAATAAAAATTCCTTCTTTAAACGCTGTTTTTCAACTTTAACGTTCGGAAGTTAACTTAAAATTATTCCTTACGCTTGCGTGTTTAAAACACTTAAAAACCCCTTAAAACAATTTGAATGTAGTAAAAATTAAATAATGTTGTTTAAACAGTGATTTGCAATAATTTCTACATTTTAATGTAACAAGTGATAACAGTTAATTTTACTTATATGTTAAAGTGATTTCCTCCGATATTCATATATAAACAGCATTCGAAACAAGGTAGTACAAAAGTATGTTTCATATCTTCGATTTGTATTGTAAGCTAAGAAACGCGGACAGTGCAGGTGTAAGTTGGAGGTTATGAAGACTTTCAAAAGTAAGAGACGAAATTTTTACTGAAGTCTCGCTAAAAATGGTTTATCTGCTTGCAGCCCGTTGAGAAACCATAATATTAAAAGCATTGCCGTTTAAACAGAATCAATCGTGGCAAACTACCCTTCTTTCCATCGCAACCCCGCAGGGGGGTGCAGACTAGCTGCACTTATTGAGAGGATTTAGACGTCCCTCGCGGGACTCGTGTCTAACACACACTTACACTTACAACACTACACTTACGATTGTCCCCGTAGGAGGGTGCAGACTAGCTGCACCTATTGAGAGGATTTAGACGTACCTCGCGGTATCCGAGTCTAACACAAACTTATACTTACAACACTACACTTACGACTGTCCCTGTAGGGGGTGCAGACTAGCTGCACCTATTGAGGGAATTTAGACGTCCTTCGCGGTACCAGAGTCTAACACACACTTACACTTACAACACTACACTTACGATTGTCCCCGTATGGGGGTGCAGAATTGCTGCACTTATTGAGAGGATTTAGACGTCCCTCGCGCTACCCGAGTCTAACACACACTTACACTTACAACACCACACTTACGACTTTAACACTTTACACTCACACTTACATTTAGGGAGGCGATAATAGCCTCAATGTGCTTTTCGCCTTAAAATAAAAAAATAATAAAAAAATACACTTACGACTTTAACACTTTATACTCACATTTAGGGAAGCAATAATAGCTTCAATGTGCTTTTCGTCTTAAACAAAAAAATCCATCACAATTTGTCATTATTAATTCATTTATCATTCATGTATGACAGACTTAAAGATGCTAGTTATACCATGGCAGCCGTATAAGTTAGGTTCGATAATGAGCCTA
>CM040184.1:85342953-85350453 GCA_022606455.1 Callitettix versicolor
ACGCTCTTACGTCACGGAGCGCTTTAATTGAAGTGTTGAAGTGACTACTTCTTATCGCGGGGTATGGGTGTGTGTTTTGCAGGGGGAAAATTTAAGGGCCATCACGGAACGCTCTTACGTCACGGAACGCTCTTACTTCACGGAACGCTCTTATGTCACGGAACGCTCTTACGTCACGGAAAGCTCTAATTGAAGTGTTGAAGTGACTACTTCTTATCGCGGGGTATGGGTGTGTTTTGCAGGGGGAAAAATTAAGTGCCATCACGGAACGCTCTTACGTCACCGAACGATCTATCGTCCGTGAACGCTCTATCGTCACGGAACGCTCTAATTGAAGTGTTCAAGTGACTACTTTTCGCGGGGTATGGGTGTAAGTTTTGCAAGGGCAAAAAATTTAGATTGCCGTCACGGAACGCTCTAATTTATGTTTAGTGATTAATAAAATGTATTTTTGAAGTGAAAACTTGTACGATCGCGGTTGACAAAACATATAAACATTTGCTTTCGCGTCACGCATGAATACGTAATGCATACCTCACAACATACACTATTCTTGTGTATATCTAGACTGGAAGTGACTACTTCTGAACAGCTGATTTCGCACAATGGCTTCAATATCGTTTCAATTGAGGTTATGCATATTGTTCTTGTTAATTTAAAAAAAATGTGTATTTTCTCGATTTGCTTAGTTAAATTATTTAATGTACATGACCTGTAACAGTTTCTCAATATCAGAATCTAAAATATTATATTTAAACTATCAAAAGTAGGGTTATAATGCGATTAATTACTTAAGTCCCTTATATAACCTAAGGTACTAAAAAATTCATAGTCTGTGATAGTTTCAGTTAATTTTTAAGTTGTGCACCTACACACGCGAAATTTAATACCAAAATAATTTTTTTTTATTATTTATTTATTTATTTTATTATTATGTTAAAGGCAAAAAGCACATTGAGGCTATAATCGTCTCCATAAATGTAAGTGTGAGTGTAAAGTGTTAAAGTCGTAAGTGTAGTGTTGTAAGAGTAAATGTGTGTTAGACTCGGGTACCGTGAGGTACGTCTAAATCCTCTCAATAGGTGCAGCTAGTCTGCACCCCTGCGGGGATAATTTTTTGCCTCAACGTGCTTTTCGCCTTAAAATAATTTTTTGTTGTTATTTTAAGGCGAAAAGCACATTGACGTTATTATCGCCTCCCTAAATGTAAATGTGAGTGTAATGTGTTAAAGTCGTAAGTCTAGTGTTGTATGTGTAAGTATGTGTTAGACTCAGGTACCGCGAGGTACGTCTAAATCCTCTCAATAGGTGCAGCTAGTCTGCACCCCCTGCGGGGATAATTTTTTGCCTCAACGTGCTTTTCGCCTTAAAATAATTTTGTGTTGTTATTTTAAGGCGAAAAGCACATTGAGGCTATTACCGCCTCCCTAAATGTAAGTGTGAGTGTAAAGTGTTAAAGTCGTAAGTGTAGTGTTGTAAGAGTAAGTGTGTAGACTCGGGTTCCGCGAGGTACGTATAAATCCTCTCAATAGGTGCAGTTAGTTTAATAATTATCAAGAGTTGCCCTTTACTGGATGCATCTAAATTTTTATAAAAATAATTAAATCACAATTTAGTGAAAAAGTATACATTCAGGCATAGCAAGAAGTAGTCCCGCACTGCCTTGGTTTTTTTTGAAGTTAGGCAATTGAGAACGATAGTTGATCCACTCGCGAAACATCGTGTTGTTATGCACTCGCAAATGACAGAAAAACTCCGTACAAACAATAACAGTAACATATTCAGTAACGATTTTTAAAAAAAGAATGTAATAAATTGTTTACGTAAAGCAAGTTGAAGGCGGAGGTTCTAAATTAAATTAATTAAAAGAGTAACAAAAATACAGTGAAAGAGCAAAGCAATCACGTCGAGGCCCACGAGGACAAGACTCCGCGAGGAGGCTTCTACTTTGCATATGTTTGTACAAGTCAGACGTTTATGATCTGCCCACAAGTGTTTGCATATTTATAGCTACAATAAATTATTAGGACAAAGCACGTACTGGACATCGGACGTTACATTCTTAGTTTGGTTTTGTTGAGGACTGTCCATGGCGAGTCTGCTGGCTTGCGAGCTAATTGTTGGTATTTTATTGTTATTAGCGGATAAAGCGTGTGACCTTGAAGGATACAATTTTGAATCGGTTAAACGGGCTGGACAGAACGAAATTGCTTTGCGAAAATATTTAAATATCGAACGCGTTGTTACAATCGATATTCATACTTCGCTTCTGGGTTTGGATCACGATGGGTAGCCGCCTCGGTGGCCTAGTGGATAGCGTATTAGGCTTTCACCCTGAGGACCCGGGTTCGATTCCCGGCGAGGGCTTGGCATTTTCATACGCTATAAATCATCCCATCGTCTGCATTAGCCCAAGTGTGCACAATAGTCGGACGTTAAACACACACACACACACACACACACACACACACACACACACACACACACACACACACACACAAATCTAACCGCACTATAACCATTTTCATCGGCATTATTAGCATCATAATCTAACCGTTACTATCAAAATTTTCATCAGCGTTATTTCCACCAAACCTAACCGTTACTATCAAAATTTTCATCAGCGTTATTTCCACCAAACCTAACCGTTACTATAAAAATTTTCATCAGCGTTATTTCCACCAAACCTAACCGTTACTATGTAAATTTTCATCAGCGTTATTTCCACCAAACCTAACCGTTATATCAAAATTTTCATCAGCGTTATTTCCACCAAACCTAACCGTTATATCAAAATTTTCATCAGCGTTATTTCCACCAAACCTAACCGTTATATCAAAATTTTCATCAGCGTTATTTCCACCAAACCTAACCGTTATATCAACATTTTCATCAGCGTTATTTCCACCAAACCTAACCGTTACTATCAAAATTTTCATCGGCATTATTTCCACCAAACCTAACTGTTACTATCAAAATTTTCATGGGAATTATTTCCACCAAACCTAACCGTTACTATCAAAATTTTCATCTGCGTTATTTCCACCAAACCTAACCGTTAAAAAAAAAGAAAATGGATCACGATGGAGCTGTAACAGAACCCAATGGAAATCCGTTAACGGTACTGGATTTGCAAATTATAGTTGTCTTATGAATCAGATGATGTACAAAAGTCAGTTCCAAATCAATGCATTTATTCAAAGTTCATAGCTTAATTTTTTAAAAATTTTTATTTAGGACTACAACTAAGTACAAAGTTATCTAGTTGTAATAACTTAAAGTAGATCACTGTGTGTCAGACGTTCATTGCATTGAATGGCTCTGATTGTCAGCTAGATCCTCTTAGCTTGACATGCTATCACTATCTACGTGCTACGTGCTAGCATCTGATCAACACTAGTATTAGTACGGTTTTGGAGTCTTTCATACTTCGTTGCTACTATATTGATTTCATCAACAACCGTGCCTACTGTAAGGTCTCCTTGAATGTTTTCATTGCCTATATTTTGTTTTGAATAATCTGAATTTCCTTTATGTTGATCCTCTTGGCACATCCTCAAATTTGCAGCACATAGCTCCACACCGGCTTAAGAACTTGATTGTATAGAAGTAATTTATTACTTATACTTAATCCTGCATTATATCTTAATAGCCAATACATATTCTTGAACTTAATCTCAAACTCTCTTCTTTTCTTTGTAACGTGTGACTTCCAGTTCACCTTTGAATCCAAATTCATTCACAAATATATCTTTTGTATATCACAATATGCTTCGTTTTATATTCATATGTATTACAATTACTTCAAGCTGAATAATTGTTTATACAAAAGTAATTGTTTATATAAATAAACGGTGCAAAACCGTACAAAAGCTTTCTCACGCAATTCTTTCTTTTGAAACCGCGGCCGACAATCGTATTTCTCAAAATCAAATTTGATTTTTGTTACAATTCGATCTCATATGAAAGTTCGTAACGTAAATCAGTGTAATAAAAATCAAAAGAAAGTAATTTATGATTCGAAATTAAACCGATAAACAAAACAAACTCGACACCTGTCAGGATAGAGTTTTTGGCGCATACTTTTTGTTTGGGTAACTTATGCTAGATGCGATTTTGAAAAGTTCTATTTTTGACAGCTTTTTTTTTAGAAAAAACGTCAATTGTAAAAAGGCATTTCAACTTCGAAAAGTAATTTCGAAAAATGAAATCATTGAGAATCACGAAATTATAATAATTTCACACGCACACACACACACACACACACACAAACACACAACATTTGCACAACACATAAAAATCAAAAGCTTTCTTGTATTTATTTTTAAGTTTTTAAAGCCCATTTTTGGTGGAAAAAACTAGTAAAAGTCAGATTTTTCAAATTCGGTTGTTTAGGATTTTGATCAGTTTTCATATTTTGGACAAATGAAATCCATAAGGCCTGGTGGCCACCTATGCACTCAAAACCTAACCTGTTGTTTTTAACGTAAGCTACTCTCCGCGTAGCTTCGACTCTATCTAGGTTCGGTTTTGAAGCTGACTCCGCTTCTCTGACCACGCATTCAAACTTATTATTTCTCGTTACCTAGGTTACGGTTCTTAACACATAATTCTAAAATCCGTAGGCCTAAATATTTAGATTTAAAATATACAAACGTGTTCTTTAAACTGACTGAACACCGTACGGTTGTCGTTCATCTTCATTCCTCCCTTCTTGCGTCAGCTCAGGACAGCCCTGCTCCGCATTTGGTGGCCGCTCGGCCTAAATGTTTTAACTATGGTAGGCTAACGTAGGCTTATCATTAGCACACACACGCGCGCGCGCGCATACACACACGCGCGCACACACGCATGCACGCACACACACACGCGCGCGCACGCGCACACACACACACACACAAACCACGAACGGACAAGACCAAAACAAAAAATCCTGAAAAAAGATGCATTCATTTCAACATGAAATGTTTTCAAGGACAGAAACTATCTTTGTTTTTCAAAGCGAAAGGGTAAAACGCTATTGTATTGACGTGTTTTACCTTGTAATATTGAAATTGTTTAATAATTTAGTCTACCATAAAGGAATCGTTCGATTTCGTTTTATCTTATTAACAGCGCAAGAGTATCAGCAGACTTTTTATGGATTAGTTTATTTAAAGGCGCGCCGATCGTCGTAAATCAAGGCGTACCAATTATAACAATCTAATTAATTTTATTGGCATCAGAATCCAAGGACAGAGTAAACTGACGCTAATAAAAAAGAAATTCACCAAATATAACAAAAGATAAACGGACATCGTAATGGAAATATGGATGGGATAATGCAAGAGGCAATTAAAACCTAAATAACATCAATCAGACGGCGAAAGATTTATGCGGACGTTTAATTTGGAGAAGGCGAGTGAACGGACACCTGGTCACGGTTTGTAAATTAAAAATACGTTTCAAAAGAAGACTACGTTGGGTGGTGGACAAACAGTGTCAGAAATGTTGACGTTTGCATTCTGCAATTAGCAAATTCGCTTATCTACTGGTTTTGTTGTGTGGCCAACAAATTACTTTGAAGGAGCCGGTTACTCTAGATGTTGGTAAACAGTGTCATTAGCTTTGTTGGATATCCTGAGTCATAACGTAGAACGTTGAAGGAGCCGTTACGCTGTGTTGGTAAACAGTGTCATTAGCTTTGTTGTATATCCTGCGTCATAACGTAGAACGTTGAAGGAACCGTTACGCTGTGTTGGTAAACAGTGTCATTAGCTTTGTTGGATATCCTGAGTCATAACGTAGAACGTTGAAGGAGCCGTTACGCTGTGTTGGTAAACAGTGTCATTAGCTTTGTTGTATATCCTGCGTCATAACGTAGAACGTTGAAGGAACCGTTATGCTATGTTGGTAAACAGTGTCATTAGTTTTCTTGTATATCCTGCGTCATAACGTAGAACGTTGAAGGAACCGTTATGCTATGTTGGTAAACAGTGTCATTAGCTTTCTTGTATATCCTGCGTCATAACGTAGAACGTTGAAGGAGCGGTTACGCTAGGAGTTAGTAAACAATGTCATTAGCTTTGTTGTATATCCTGCGTCATAACGTAGAACGTGGAAGGAGCCGTTACGCTAGGAGTTGGTAAACAGTGGCATTAGCTTTGCTGTATATCCTGCGTCATAACGTAGAACGTTGAAGGAGCCGTTACGCTGTGTTGGTAAACAGTGTCATTAGCTTTGTTGGATATCCTGAGTCATAACGTAGAACGTTGAAGGAGCCGTTACGCTAGGAGTTGGTAAACAGTGTCATTAGCTTTGTTGTATATCCTGCGTCATAACGTAGAACGTTGAAGGAGCCGTTAAGATGTGTTGGTAAACATTGTAATTAGTTTTGTTGTACATCCTGCGTCATAACGTAGAACGTTGAAGGAGCCGAGTACGTTAAGTGTTGGTAAACAGTGTTAGCAACGCTGACATCTGGACTGTAGCAATTAGAAGTCACTTATCTACTGGGCTTTGTTGTGCAGGTTACAGCGTAACATAGTACGCTGAAGGAGCCGGTTACGCTAAGTGTTGGTAAACAGTGTTAGCAACGCTGAGGTCTGGATTGTAACAATTAGTAAAGTCACTTATCTACTGGGCTTTGTTGTGTAGCTTACGACGAAACATAGTACGCTGAAGGAGCCGGTTACGCTAAGTGTTGGTAAACAGTGTTAGCAACGCTGAGGTCTGGATTGTAACAATTAGTAAAGTCACTTATCTACTGGGCTTTGTTGTGTAGCTTACGACGTAACATAGTACGCTGAAGGAGCCGGTTACGCTAAGTGTTGGTAAACAGTGTTAACAACGCTGACGTCTGGATTGTAACAATTAGTAAAGTCACTTATCTACTGGGCTTTGTTGTGCAGGTTACGGCGTAACATAGTACGCTGAAGGAGCCGGTTACGCTAAGTGTTGGTAAACAGTGTTAGCAACGCTGAGGTCTGGATTGTAACAATTAGTAAAGTCACTTATCTACTGGGCTTTGTTGTGTAGCTTACGACGTAACATAGTACGCTGAAGGAGCCGGTTACGCTAAGTGTTGGTAAACAGTGTTAGCAACGCTGACGTCTGGATTGTAACAATTAGTAAAGTCACTTATCTACTGGGCTTTGTTGTGCAGGTTACGGCGTAACATAGTACGCTGAAGGAGCCGGTTACGCTAAGTGTTGGTAAACAGTGTTAACGTTGACGTCTGGATTGTAACAATTAGTAAAGTCACTTATCTACTGGGCTTTGTTGTGCAGGTTACGGCGTAACATAGTACGCTGAAGGAGCCGGTTACGCTAAGTGTTGGTAAACAGTGTTAACAACGCTGACGTCTGGATTGTAACAATTAGTAAAGTCACTTATCTACTGGGCTTTGTTGTGTAGCTTACGACTGACATATTTCTTCCTCCCACGGCACCATGCCAGCCTTAGAGCTGCGTGGGCAGTTTGAACAACTGTGCATTGTATTGTTCTTTTTGCTTGTGATTT
>CM040184.1:85355453-85367953 GCA_022606455.1 Callitettix versicolor
AAAATATAGTAAATATAATGAGAAACAATACAATGCAATACAATACAGTAGAATACAATGCAATGCAATTCAATACAATAAAATGCTATGTAGTACAGTAGAATACAATGCAATGCAATACAATAGAATGCTATGCAGTACAGTAGAATACAATGAAATGCAATAAAATAAAGTACATTTCAATGCAATGTAATATAGTACATGTAATGAAAAACAAAGCAATACAGTGCAATACATAGAGTGGAATAAAATGCAATGCTATATAATATAGTACATGTAATGCTTAACAACACAATGCAATACAGAGAAATACAGTACAATAAAATAAAATGCAATGCAATGGAATGCTGCGAAATACAAAGTACAGTAATGAAAAACAATACAGTGCAATACAATACAGTAGAATATAATGAAATGCAATACAATAAAGTACATTTCAATTCAATATAATATAGTACATGTAATGACAAACAATACAATGCAATACAATACATAGAGTGGAATAAAATGCAATACTATATAATATAGTACATGTAATGCTTAACAACACAATGCAATACAGAGAAATACAGTACAACAAAATAAAATGCAATGCAATGGAATGCAGTGAAATATAAAGTACATGTAATGAAAAACAATTCTGTGTAATACAATACAGTAGAATACAATACAAGGCAATAAATAAAATACAATTCAATGCAATATATATGATACAAAGCACGGTACATGTAATAAGAAAATATGCAATTCAATGCAGTACAGTAGAATACATTGCAATGCAATAAAATAAAGTTCAATGCAATATAATATAGTACATGAAATTAAAAAAAATACAATACAATGCAATACATAGAGTGGAATAGAATGCAATGCTATATCATGTAGTACATGTAATGCTTAACAATACAACGAAATACAGAGAAATATAGTACAATAAAATAAAATGCAATGCAATGGAATGCAGTGAAATATAAAGTACATGTAATAAAAAACAATGCTGTGCAATACAATACAGTAGAATACAATGCAATGCAATGGAATGCAGTGAAATATAAAGTACATGTAATGAAAAACAATGCTGTGTAATACAATACAGTAGAATACAATGCAATGCAATAAAATAAAGTTCAGTGCAATGCAATATAATATAGTACATGTAATGAAAAACAATACAATGCAATGGAATACAATAAAATATAATGCAATGCAATATAATATAGTACATGTATTGAAAAAAATACAATGCAATGGAATACAATAAAATACAATGCAATGCAATATAATATAGTACATGTAATGAAAAACAATACAATGCAATGCAATACAGTAGAATAAAATGCTATGCAATGGAATGTAGTACATGTAATGGAGAACAATACAATGCAATACAATAGAATACAACGAAATGCAATACAATGAAATACACAATACATACAGCAGTTAGAACAGTGTAAACAGTGCGAACTTAACTTGCACAATTGTCCTGTCAATGGTTGTCAGATTGTCTGACGCTTGGCATTGTATAATTTGTTTAATTACACTTCTTGCTATGCAGCAATACTAGTACAAGACAAGTGGGACTCGCTCGCTGATTGGCCGCGAGACGTGGTGTCAGAGCAATCGCATTAATAAACACTAAGCTATTCGCCAGGCCTGTAATCTTCCCGTGAGGAAAATATAATTTTTTTACTTTATTTTCCAGTGAATTAAAAAAAAATGCACATTTCTATTTGATATGGTTTTTGCAGCTGTCATCAAAGTCGATAGTTTTACCGAGATTGTACTTAATCGTACTGAAACTGCGAGCTCTTGAGCGCTAAAACACAAACACACACACGCGCGCGCGCACACACACACACACACACATATATACGCTCACACGCACGCACGCACGTACGCACGCACACACGCACACACGTGCGAACTCACGTACACACGCACACGCTTGCGCGCGCGCACACGCACACATATTTAAGGAATGGGTTGATTCCGAATATCGATTCTCGATGCCACTGTTCGAGACATAAATCGGTACTGTTAATCAATACTGAAAGGTAGTTTCGATACCATCGAATTTTTCTGCTAAATGTTAAATTTGACAGTTTAGAAAAATAAAAATTTTTAAGTGTCGATGGTATCGTTATCGAGAGTCAAGGCTTTAGTGAATCAGTATCGTTATCGAGAATCGAAAAATAATGGAATAGACCCGTCACTAATACACACACACACACACACACACACACACACACACACACACACACACACACACACACACACACACACACACACACACACACACACACACACACACACACACACACACACACACACACACACACACACACACACACACATATATATATATATATATATATATATATATATATATATATATATATATATATATATATATATACATATATACACATCCACACGACACACACACACACACACACACACACACACACACACACACACACACACACACACACACACACACACACACACACACACACACACACACACACACACACACACACACACACACACACACACACACACACACACACACACACACACACACACACACACACACACACACACACACACACACACACACACACACACACACACACACACACACACACACACACACACACACACACACACACACACACACACACACACACACACACACACACACACACACACACACACACACACACACACACACACACACACACACACACACACACACACACACACACACACACACACACACACACACACACACACACACAACACACACACACACACACACACACACACACACACACACACACACACACACACACACACACACACACACACACACACACACACACACACACACACACACACACACACACACACACACACACACTGATAACGTTGATAAAAAATTTCAATAGAAATTTTGCAACATATTCAAATATATCGCTATGTATTATATTGTTACATTTTTCTTGAAAATTCTACCGGCAGCGAGACAGCTGCGTGAGCGATTAATTTTCCCTTCAATCAGATCACTGTGCACTCACAGAGGCTGGACAGAGTAATATGTGCCGCCTCGGTGGCCTAGTGGATAACGTTCTAGGCTTTCACCCCGAGGACCCGGGTTCAATTCCCGGCCAGGGCTTGGCATTTTCATACGCTATAAATCATCCCATCGTCTGCATTAGCCCAAGTGTGCACAATAGTCGGACGTTAAACACACACACACAAACAGAGTAATATGTGGGAGTAAGGTCGGAAATTGGGACGCTATGACGGGACGTACAAGTGTGCCTCCAGGACAGGCGGTCTCTGGGGTGTCTGTCATTTCCGCAGGAATCACACAACCCGGGTTAAAGAGCGGCCGGAACCAAGCACATTTTAACTACGAGTTAACTAACTCGTATTACGAATTGATGTTCGTGATTGTAACAAATGCGCACTTTAAGGATAAAAATATTTCGTATGCTTGCACTGCTTTTCCTGCTTCTATCCTTTACAAAGTTTTATGTTCTCAATCACAAGTGAATTCAGTATTCTGTTTTGAAATACTTTTTTTTTGTTAAAAAACACCCTCGGAAATACATTATCTCGAACGCTTTTTTAAGTACCTAACGAAATATATTAAAATATTTAAGTACTCATTGTTGGTTTGTATTGATCCAGTTACATTACTGGTAATATTGCTAAAAGTTTGTTTTTTATTGTTGACGTTTTTTTCTTCCTTTTTATAACACGACAAATTAACACAGCCAGTTGTTACAACATAACCTAAAACTTATTATAGCCTATCAGCTGTTCAATGAAATCAGCTGATCGTTAGGAATTAATATAAAACAGCTGATCCTTTACTATTGCATATTTATCAATTAACGATTCATTTCATACATTTACATCGGTCGAACTTCTTCGTGATTTTCGTAGTGTAGTGGTTATCACGTTTAACTCACACGCGCAAGGCGATCTCGGACACACAGGATATTTTAATTACAATTAATTTTAAAGCGAGACTCGTGACGCACAAAATATACAATTATATATCGATATAAATTTGCGCACTCACATCACGCAAACTCCAACGTCACAAGCAGCCCTAAAAAAATACACGTTAAAATATTTAGTCTGTTTCGAGGTTTGAACTTACAAGCAGAAATTATAGCACACGTCAGGGATGCACTTAGAAACAATGAGCTCACTGGTAGACTAGGTTTATTTTACGTGTTATTCGTATTATAGCGAATTACTCTTTTTTCACTCATGCCAAAACGTACTAAGCCTAAGGTTTATATCGGTTCAATTATATTATTGATATTATTACTAAATTGAAACTACACGTCCCCGCAGGGGGGTGCAGACTAGCTGCACCTATTGAGAGGATTTAGACGTCCCTCGCGGTACCCGAGTCTAACACACACACTTACAACACCACACTTACGACTTTAACACTTTGCACTCACACTTACATTTAGGGAGGCGATAATAGCCTCAATGTGCTTTTCGCCTTAAAATAAAAAAAAACTAACTATAATTTTTCTAACTATTATTTCTTTCTGTTGCTTTTTTCTTACTAGTTATTATTTTTAACTGTTATTTTTCGTAATATTTAAATACATTCATATAATAAATAAAATATTGTGTTCTTTTCGCTTTAAAATAACAAAAAAGAAAATAAATGAAACTACACGCAAGTAATATCAAATAAAATGGACATTTACCTTCATCATATACGAATATAAAGATCAATTTTGTACAATATATACAACTGTTAAGGCTCTAGTAAATTTGATTTATGAGGGGGTAGTTCTTAAATATTAATTAATTAATTTATTTGTATAAAATGTTCACGTTGTATTTAACTGTAAAAGCTCTAAACAATTTTAACGGGTTTCTTTCTTTTATATACAGAAAATATTACGCTGAAAAAGAATGCACATAGATACATCCTGCTCACTGGTAGACTATATTTTATGTTAATTTTATTGTACATTAAAATCGTAAACAATAAGTTCGAATAAGTAATACTCTGAACATTGTAATGGAACTAAAATCTTATAACAACTGAAATTGAATTTCTGTTTAACTTTAACCAAAAACACATTATTGAAGTGGGAAATTTTACGTTAAAGTTATACGTGAAAACGCCAAATATACATTAAACATAGATCAATAATTTACGTTCATTATGTTAAATCTGAAGGTATTGTAGATAATTTATTTTTAGAAGTTGACATGATTTTGCCGTCTTCATTTGTGAAGTACAGTGAATGTTTTGGTTGTATCTTCACACAAAATTTAAAATGAAGTCGGCATACAGTTTTTTCTGGATGGAATAACAGAAAGTGAGAAAGTTTGTGCAGTGTTTTTACAGCACTTATTCTGTTACGTAACGGAAATATGTCGCCGTATAATCTGGGAACTGTCGTGTGGTTTATTCAATCAAGTCCCGCGCAACAAATACAGTTTTTCCAGGGAGCAATAGAATGTAGGGAATGTTTTTGCAGCGTTTATTCTGTTACGTAACGGAAATAGGCCGCCGTATAATCTGGGAACTGTCGGAAGTTTTGTTCAACGAAACCTCGCGCAATAAATACAATTTTTCCAGGGAGCAATAGAATGAGAGAAAGTTGTGCAAGGTTTTTGCAGCATTAATTCTGTTACGTAACGGAAATGTGTGGCCGTATAATCTTAAACTGTCGGAAGTTTTGTTCAACGAAACCTCGCGCAATAAATACAGTTTTTCCAGGGAGCAATAGAATGTAGGGAATGTTTTTGCAGCGTTTATTCTGTTACGTAACGGAAATAGGCCGCCGTATAATCTGGGAACTGTCGGAAGTTTTGTTCAACGAAACCTCGCGCAATAAATACAGTTTTTCCAGGGAGCAATAGAATGAGAGAAAGTTGTGCAAGGTTTTTGCAGCATTAATTCTGTTACGTAACGGAAATGTGTGGCCGTATAATCTTAAACTGTCGGAAGTTTTGTTCAACGAAACCTCGCGCAATAAATACAGTTTTTCCAGGGAGCAATAGAATGAGAGAAAGTTGTGCAAGGTTTTGCAGCATTAATTCTGTTACGTAACGGAAATGTGTGGCCGTATAATCTTAAACTGTCGGAAGTTTTGTTCAACGAAACCTCGCGCAATAAATACAGTTTTTCCTGGGAACAATAGAATGAGAGAAAGTTGTGCAAGGTTTTTGCAGCATTAATTCTGTTACGTAACGGAAATGTGTGGCCGTATAATCTTAAACTGTCGGAAGTTTTGTTCAACGAAACCTCGCGCAATAAATACAGTTTTTCCAGGGAGCAATAGAATGTAGGGAATGTTCTTGCAGCGTTTATTCTGTTACGTAACGGAAATAGGCCGCCGTATAATCTGGGAACTGTCGGAAGTTTTGTTCAACGAAACCTCGCGCAATAAATAGTTTTCCTGGGAACAATAGAATGAAAGAAAGTTGTGCAAGGTTTTTGCAGCATTAATTCTGTTACGTAACGGAAATGTGTGGCCGTATAATCTTAGACTGTCGGAAGTTTTGTTCAACGAAACCTCGCGCAATAAATACATTTTTTTCCGGGGAACAATAGAATTTAATAAAGTTTGTGCAGTGTTTCGCACCATTTATTCTGTAACGTAACGGAAATATGTTAACTGTCGTGTCGTTTATTCAACGAAGTTCAGAGCAATAAATAGTTTTTTCCGGGGTAACAATAGAATGTAAGACTGTTTGTACAGTGTTTTGTAGTATTTATTCTGTTACGTAACGAAAATAGGTGTCAGTTTAATCTTAAACTGCCCTAGGATTTATTCAACGGAGCCAAGCGCAATAAATACAGTTTTTCCGGTGAACAATAGAATGAGGGAAGTTGTGCAATATTTTTGCAGCTTTAATTCTGTTACGTAACGGAAATAGATTGTCTTATAATCTCGGAACTGTCGTATGGTTTATTCAGCGAAGCCCCGCGCATTAAATATAGTTTTTGGTGTGAACAATAGAATGTGGGAAAGTTTTTGCAGCGTTTATTCTGTTACGTAACGGAAATAGGTGGCCGTATAATCTTAAACTGTCGGAAGATTTATTCAACGGAGCCCCGCGCAATAAATACAGTTTTCCCGTTGAACAATAGAATGAGGGAAAGTTGTGCAATATTTTTGCAGCATTAATTCTGTTACGCAACGGAAATAGATTGTGTTATAATCTTGGAAGCCCCTCACATTATATATAGTTTTTGGTGTGAACAGTAGAACATGGGAATGTTTTTGCAGCGTTTATTCTGTTACGTAACGGAAATAGGTGGCCGTATAATCTCGGAACTGTCGGAAAGTTTATCAACGAAGCCCTGAGGAATAAATACAGTTTTTGGTGTGAACAATAGAATGAGGGAAAGTTGTGCCATGTTTTGTGCAGAATTAATTCTGTTACGTAACGGAAATAGATTGTGTTATAATTTCGGAAGGCCCGTACATTAAATATAGTTTTTGGTGTGAACAATAGAATGTGGGAATGTTTTTGCAGCGTTTATTCTGTTACGTAACGGAAATAGGTCGCCGTATAATCTGAGAACTGTGGGAAAGTTTATTCAACGAATCCCTGCGCAATAAATACAGTTTTTGGTGTGAACAATAGAATGTGGGAATGTTTTTGCAGTGTTTTTGCAGCGTTCATTCTGTTACGTAACGGAAATAGGTCGCCGTATAATCTAGGAACTGTGGGAAAGTTTATTCAACGAATCCCTGCGCAATAAATACAGTTTTTGGTGTGAACAATAGAATGTGGGAATGTTTTTGCAGTGTTTTTGCAGCGTTCATTCTGTTACGTAACGGAAATAGGTCGCCGTATAATCTGGGAACTGTCGGAAAGTTTATTCAACGAATCCCTGCGCAATAAATACAGTTTTTGGTGTGAACAATAGAATGTGGGAATGTTTTTGCAGTGTTTTTGCAGCGTTCATTCTGTTACGTAACGGAAATAGGTCGCCGTATAATCTGGGAACTGTCGGAAAGTTTATTCAACGAAGCCCTGCGCAATAAATACAGTTTTTAAGGGCGTACTTTGCAAACCAAATGCAAGAGTAAAACCCCAGCGAGCAAAGCGAAGGACTAAAGTCTGATATACAATGCTGCCAGGCGTACAGGTGAAGGGGGTGGAAACATGGGTTTTCTTTTACGTCGAAGAAATAAAAACAGTGCAACACCTTTCCAAAGGAGTCAAGACAAAAGCAGTTTCAAGAATTATTCACCGCTGAATACGATAGAATAAATGTTGGGAACGGTAAATCAGTGTTCCATGTTAGAGCGAAGCAAGCAGGATTACAAGGTGTAATTTCTCTTTATATCGGAAGTATGGGGATCGTTTTGACGTAACGAGATCAAGTACTCGATAATCAGAAAACTAATTTTAGCATGTATTATGTTTTAGGGCTGGTTGTGATGTTGGATTTTGCGTCATGCGAGTGCACAAATTTATATTAACAGAATTGTGTGGATCGCAAGTCTCATATTAAATTAATTATAATTAAAAGTTCCTGTGTTTCTCCCGGTATCGAACTGGGGACCTTGCGCGTGTGAGACGCAAGTGATAACCACTACACTACGGAAACTACGAAGACGTTTTACCTATGTAAATGTATGAAATGAATCGTTAATTTAATCTTGACAAATATGTAGTAGCAAAAGATCGGTTGTTTTATATTAATTCGTAACGATCAGCTGATTTCATTGAACAGCTGACGGGTTATAATAAATTTCAGGTGATGTTAAAAAGCGTGACGCGAGTGCACAAATTTATGTTGATATATAATAGTATATTTAGCGTGTCACAAGTTTTATATTAAATTATTGATATATAATAGTATATGCAATTTTATTGTACTTCCGTTAATATGCTTAAGTACACTATTAAAAAAAATAAATAAATGTCGTATAAATATTCTTTTTCTTTTCTGCTAGGATTTTTATCACTATGTTGATTATAATGATCTGCCTTCCCTAGCTTCGTCAATTCTACTTTTGTTGACGCGTTTCGGAGAACCTCCATCTTCAAAAACTATATCTATAACCTATATCTATAAACTGAGTATATACATATATATATATATATATATATATATATATATATATATATATATATGTGTGTGTGTGTGTGTGTGTGTGTGTGTGTGTGTGTGTGTGTGTGTGTGTGTGTGTATGTATGTATATATATATATAAGCCGCCTCGGTAGCCTAGTTGATAACGTACTAGGCTTTCACCTCGAGGACCCGGGTTCGATTCCCGACCAGGGCTTGGCATTTTCATACGCTATAAATCATTCCATCGTCTGCATTAGCCCAAGTGTGCAGTCGGACGTTAAAAAAATTATATATATATATATATATATATATATATATATATATATATATTTATATGAAATCCCAAAGAGAGCAGGGGTAAAATGGACGGAGGAGCGGAAGAGGACCATGGGGACAGGATGAAGGAGGTGTAGAGGATTAGAAGGAACAAGATATGAGCCGGAGTGCTTTGCGTGATCCAATAGGGTCTATACGCAAATAATAATAATAATAAATAAATAAATATATATATATATATATATATATAAGGAATCTAGAGGTCAGGATCAACATTTCTTTCAAAAAAATCGGGTCTGGGACTTACCATGACGGCACCCCGATAATTCAATTCCCAATGAAAACCCGGTACAAAACCGCATACGTCATCCTTATGTCTACCAGACTGAGCAAGGTTGCAATCAACTTGTGCCTCCCATAACCGGATTAACCCAGTCTAAAAGTAGCTTTGTTTACAATAAGAAATAATTGAGACAAGACGAGATGGGACTACTAATTCTGAGCTAACACAAAGTGGCCTGCGCTGACTCAATTACAGCTCGTTAACACGGTGCTGACGCCATCTTGTGCTGCGTAAACATACCTCCTCCAGGCTTCAGCTTCCATTCTACATATATATATAATATTATCTTATAGTGTCTGTGTCTGTATTAGCTAACACCTGTTTCCAAAATTATGTAGATCTGTGTGCAACGGTATATTCCTTCTGGTCATTTTTTTTATCGTAAACGAAAACTTTATTTAGAACCCATAACACACAGACAATTTAAAAAATTGTAACGGAATAATTTATTTTGTAAAAAATAACAATTATTCTTTTTATATTCTTCTTTTCTGCTAGGATTATTGTCACTATGTTCAGTATAATGATCTGCCTTTCCTAGCTCCGTCAATTCCACTTTCGTTGACGCGTTTCGGAGAAACTCCATCTTCAAAAACTATATCTATACTGGTCACCAATATTATGGCCCGTCCTATTTATAATTTTCTATCTCCACCTCGTATCCCTCCTCTATTCAACACGTGTACATTTAACCTGACGTGCTCGCTTCTGATTGGCTTCTGATTTTCGTAATGAGGCGAAAAATATGATATAGACATTGCAATGGATACAAATAATACGACAAGGAACAAACTGACAAAGAATATAGAAGAAAAGGACAAATATAGTAAGAATGGGGTATACAGAATACAGTGTGGATGCGAGGCAGTCTACATAGGACAAACGGGACGAAAATTTAGAACTAGGTTTAAAGAACATGTTAGATCATTCAAATACGGCAAAAATTATTCAAATTATGCGTCACATTTAATAAAAGAGGGACACATACTTCGAGAAATAGAAAACTCCATGAAAGTACTACATATGGCAGAAAAAGGAAGACGTATGAACATTTTAGAGAACTTGGAAATTTTAAAATCTAAATTAAAGGGAGTAAACATAATAAATGAACAGATATAGTCGCAAGCAGATATTACGTTTAGAAATATAAAAATTCTTCAAAAATTAACAGGAGGAATGACCGTTGAAGAGAAAGTTTGAAAAGAGCCAATCAGAAGCGAGTGAAAATGTATGATTTTGAAGAGCCAATCAGAAGCTAACACGTCAGGTTTAATGTACACGTGTTGAATAGAGGAGGGGTACGAGGTGGAGATAGAAAATTATAAATAGGACGGGCATAATATTAGTAACCAGTATAGATATAGTTTTTGAAGATGGAGGTTTTCCGAAACGCGTCAACGAAAGTAGAATTGACGAAGCTAGGGAAGGCAGATCGTTATACTGAACATAATAACAATTATTATCGAATTTTCATTTAAGGCGAAATTTCTTTTAACTTTGATACCCCAACTCGATGTCACCCTTTAAACACCTACTTGAAAATTTCTCTTCTATAATTTTCACTAGCTCCCGAAATTTTTTAGTTACAATGCTGGGAAACAATAAGGTTCTATTCCAAACAGTTTTGGTTTAGTGTTATAAATTCTAAGTCAATCTATCGATCGTTTCTCTCGTTATCGTGCTTGCAAATTTCATTACTGACAGACTGACGGATTCTACGAAAGGTTGGAAATCGATCCTTATCATGTGTACACAAAACGGTATCATTCTGAAGCATTTATTTTAAAATTTTCGCCAGTAAAAACAATATGGACAGTAAAAGCTTTTGTTAATGATATCTTTGCTGAATATATTAGTTTAAAGATGTTTACAAATATCTTGTTTTGTTTAAATAAATAAATACGTGAACCTAGCTTAGATATTATTTACTGCAGTTAGTAAAAGATCAGTTGTTTTATATTAATTCGTTACAATCAGCTGATTTCATTGAACAACTGATAAGTTTCCGATTATGTTGTTATATTAATTTCGGATGCATTATAAACGTGCACGTGTTCTTTAACTAAGGAAACATACCGAAACTGAAATAACAAAACGTTCTCATATAATACTGTTACCGAAAGGAGGAAGAAAAAGGAAGACAAAAATATGGACGAAATTCGTTTGCTCGTTCGTTTCATATTTCCGTTACATTCTTCCGTTCGGCACACTTTCTTTCTATTCATCCCTCTCGCCAAAGTTAACATTAATAGCTTCGCTGCAATAATCATTATTATTATTGTAACACAGCCACCGGACCACATATTCAAATGATTAGGATTATTACCTATTATTCCCGTCAGTGGTCTATCCACTCACCTCATTAAAGCTACCGCGGTTCGAAAATCTATCGTTTCATCTTCAGGCCGTTACACAAAATGTTAAATCTCTCTGTCGAGGTCGTCACAAAGTCAAACAAAACATTAAAACGTACATCACAAACACTAAGCACAATTACACGTTTAAAATATTAATCATGAAATTCGGCTTGGCCAAGCTACACACTCGACTCGTACGTCGTTACATTCCGGACTTTTGTCTTGTAAGAGTGTGTAGCTTGGCCAAGCCGAATTTCATGATGAATTTTTTAAACGTGTAATTGTGCTCAGTGTTTGTGATGTATGTTTTAATGTTTTGTTTGACTTTGTGACGACCTCGACAGAGAAATTTAACATTTTGTGCAACGGCCTGAAGATGAAACGATAGAGTTTCGAAACCGCGGTAGCCTTTATGAGGTGAGTGGATAG